>JAODKL010000118.1:25134431-25147453 GCA_026780765.1 Petrocephalus schoutedeni
ACCGGAGTACCCGGAGGAAACCCCACAACGGCACGGGGAGAACATGCAAACTCCACACACATGGAACTGGGCCGGATATGAATCTATCAATTTATTAATTATTATCAAATAATTAGTAACAGTGTATTATTACTTAAAGAGCAGACTTTAAACTAAAGTGTTACCATTAAATAAAATTGCCATCTCTGTGACTATTTGGCCTGATTAAAAGTCTTTTAATAGCCTCATATTACTTTGAAAACTTGCATATCAATATTTTTTTATATTGTAAGACCTCTTTGAGGTACTTTTATGTACTGCATTCATCTTAATAAAACTCATCTGTGGTTATGTTTGTAATTGTCTGTTTACTTTAAAAGTAATTTTTTTTTTTCATTTCCTTGTGGGATTTTCTTTTTATTTTATTCACTCCGGTAAATCAGTGCTTTATCTCCTGCCCCTTCTTTTAGAAGTCCCTTCCTACTAATTTTAATAAGGAGTCATAATGAAACTAAAGTCTGTAAAAGGAGAGGAGTAGAGCATAAGAGGTTCAGCGCTGAAGGGACCAAGCATCAGGCAACATCACAGAAATGGCTGCAACAGCATTTTTCAGCATCGCAATCATCTCCCTTTGCCTTTTCTATCGTAAGTACTCTGGTTCATTAAGGAGCAGTGACTTGTGATTGTGGAATAATTAAGGAGCAAAAATAAAAGATATATATTTAATAGGATGTGGTTATGTAAGAAGAAGGAAACTTGCATGACTAAATCCAACATGTTAATGTATACAGCTGCTTTTATGCAGTACCTTTAACTTCACTCTGCTAGGCTCTGTTATTTCAAATTATTGTATTGGTAATTTGTGACATGAGTCAGGCAAGATGCTTCAAATGGAAGGGTCTTTTAATAATAGTGTAAAAGGCAAACTAATCTAAATTTTAATAAAACTGTGATTTAACCGCTTGGTGTCTTGAGGGATCTTGTCAAATGTATAACACACTATTGCTGTGTTTTAAAATTCTCAGCAATAACATATTTTTAACCTTCTACTGAAGCAAAACACAGGTGCGACTGCTATCAGTGGCAATCATAAAGAAACTGTTGACTATATTACTCCTATATCTAGTGCACTGTGTAACCTTAAAGATTACACAGGAGTCTGTATGTACAGGAAATCCCCATCCTTACCATTTTATACTTTATATTTTATAGTGTTTGATATTTTAACCGAGTAGAACATACAGTAAACTGTAGTATATGCACAGAAATGCAGGGGACCAGAAAGTAAGGCTAGTGGAAACCAGCAATGGGCAGATCACGTCAGTCATTATGGATATGTTGGATATGTTGGAATATTCTTACATGTGCAACAGATAGCTTGCAATTTGTCTAAAATTATTGCTAATCATAAATGGTTGTGATGCACCGGCATCCTGCCGGCATCAGTTACCTTCTGCTCTGCATTTCATGGGATTGGCTCCAGGCTTCTTGTATTAGAGCTTAGTGAAGACAGATAAACAGATGCATCTACCATAATGCATTGACAATTGCAATTATACAGCTTCATTTTGCAGCTTATTTTGCTTATTTATTTTTACTGCTTAATGGTTACGCAAGTAGGCAGGTAAATTGCACTTTGTAAAGCATCATACGCTATTAACTTAAATTTTAAAGCTTTTAACTTGGATAGAAACCTCAAATATATGATAATATTTTGAATTTGTGTACCATAATAGAGTATGAAATGTAATCTAGTTTCAGCCGGTGACATTTAATACTAGAGATGGAGACCTCTGTACTTTCTAGTGTGTGGAAGCATGTGATTACATGGAATCAGATACTATCCTGAAATTCTCGAAATGTAAATGCATTATTATATTAAGAACTGCATACTCTCACATGCAATCACATGGACACATGAACAAGTACCGAGAAATTTCTATCACAAACATTTGTACTGCTTTCCACATGACCCATTCCGGACTTGTTTCTATAGTATAGATGCAATACCTAATGATCTCACTTTGCTTTCATTGCTACAGTCACCCAAGGGCAGCTGGCTTTAGACTGCTGTCTAAAAGTCGGTGAGACCCAGATTCCCAAACGTATTGTGAGAGGATACATTCACCAGACCGGCGGTGAAGGCTGCGACATCAGTGCCGTGGTGTAAGTATCTGTTTATCCATTACATCCATCCAAGGGTTAAATAAATAAATAAATTGACATGTATGCACTCATGAGGGCTTTACTTACACAAATAGGTTCTGAGGGCAGAAAATGAGCAAATCAGAGAGACCAAGACATCTGAATGGTTGGTCTAACATCTGACACAAGGTCTGATTGGTTATCTCTCTCAACCAATCATTTTTCATTCTTCCCTCAAAACATTTCCGTGCAAGTAAAACTCCCATGAGCCATATCTGCTACTCCATGGAAGAAAAACACTAAAATGTGTAGCGTTTGTATTCCAGCTTCATCACCAAGAGAAGCCGAAGACTGTGTGCTCCCCCTGGTGCACCATGGGTGAAAGAGCTGATCACCTACCTGCGGGAGAAACGTGAGGGATGCATACAGAACAAATTCAGGGTAAGAGAGATCCTAAAGAATTCCTTAACATGTGAAAACTTATTTGGAACTAACTAAGTTAATTCATAATATAAATCATTAATACTGGTTTTGTATTTTACCTACATAGGCTTTTTTGACTGACATTTTTAAGTTCTGCGTTCTTCCACTTCTCCAGTGCATTCCCGATTTATTGATTTTTATTTTATTGGTTCTTTGTGTGTTACAATATTATGCCTGTTTCCGTAGGACAAATGGTGCATGCCTCTCAAGCGCTGAAAGGTGTTGGACTGGTGAGGACCAACTGTAAAAGATCAGAAAGTATTCCACAGTGCAAACTTATGCAAATGCCATTTCTGCAGACTCCAGCTGTTTCATCTCTGTGTCTTAATGAAAAAAGAATCGTATTTTTCTTGCACTTTATTGCACTTTTGAAATTATCATATTCTCTCACATAGTTGGTGATTTTTATTTTTTACCACATTTCTGTTTGCAGTTTATTGAAGTAACACTGGCACCATTATCCTACATATGGCATAATGTCTTGTAAGCTAACAGCATATAGTTGCTTTTTAAAAATATATTGAGGGCATTTTATAATTATTAAAACCTGGATACCGTTTATAATGAAGATCTAATTGCATGTCTTTAATTTTTAAATAAAGATCTGATTTGAATGTATTTTTATATAATGCCTTTGTATTCCTAAGGCAGGTTAATTATCACCAGATAATTAATAATGGGTTTCTGACATAAAATGACATTTAATGTGAATTTAACTAAAACTAAATAAAGAAATTAAAAATTTTAAAATGGGTTTGTGCTTCTTTGGTTTTCATTTAAATTAATTTCATTTTTATATAGTGCCTATCACAACAGAGTCGCCCCTAGGTACTTTACATAGGTGTGTTGTGATACATTACAGCATCATTAAGAATAATACAATAACAGGTAAAAGGGGAGACAAAGACGTGAAATAAAGAAAGCCAGATGACAATGGAGGAGAGGAACCAAAAATGCCCAAGTAGGAAGAAAAAAAACCTATCCATATCCAAGGTCATCTGGCTGTCCTGGGCATGCTAGCATTATTAAAAAGGAAGGAGTGGGTTTGTTTGCTAAAAGCAAGGCGTGAACTGTGATCAAGGGCAAAGCCAAAGTCCATGAATGGATCAGTTCCCATGCTGGTCTGTGTAGAGTAGCAGATGGAAGTCTGCACCCAAAGAATCCTCTGGGAGTCCAAGGTCAACTGGTTGCCAAACCCCCCTGGGCATGCTAACATTATTGAAAAAGAAAGAGTAGGCTTGCTTGCTAAAAGCAAGTATAAACTGTACTCAAGATCAAAGTCAAAGTCCGTGAATGAGTCAGTTCCTATGCCGGTCTGCGTAGAGTGGCAGATGGAAGCACCACTGATGTTACAGTTCGTAAGTCACATCCACAATGCCACCCTTCTCTGAGACTGAACCTGGACTCCAGCTCAGATGGTGCCTACCCCAGGCACCATCCGGACATGTGGGAGGGAAGGCAGAGAGCAGAACATGACACAATAATGGACAAGCATGATAAATAAAAATGGCATGTACAGCAGCACCAGCAGACATAGTTACAGTGTGTTACATGATAAGTTGTAGATAAGCTAAGCTGAAGTAATAGGTCTTCATTTGAAGATAGCCTGGTAAACTATTCTGCAATATAAGAGCCCTGTAGAAGAATGCTGTACCGCCAGTTGTCACTTTATTTATATGTGGAACAACAAGGAAACCTGCATTCTCTGATGTAAGTGAACGATGCAGCTTGTAAATTTGGCGGAATCCTGTTACATAAAGCAGGTGCTAGACCTTTAAGTGCCTTATATGTAAGTAGGAGAACTTTGAAATCAGTCCTGAACCTAACCGAAAGTCGGTATAGGGAACTAAGAGCAGGGGGTATGTGATGAAACATCCTGCTCAATGTTCGATGCTGCATACAGTAGCTGTAGGAACCACACCTTCGAGATTAATTTAAATGAGAGGCTTGTATCTAATATGACACCTACTGTAGGTTATGGGCCGAGCTGCTGAGGGAAAAGTTCAGCGTCTCGGAGAGGAGTGCGTACTGTAGATTGTAGCATTCCTATCCGCGGACTTGCCTTCAGACAGCATAACCTCGGTTTTCTGAGCCTTTAGTAATAAAAATTGTTAGTCATCTAGGTCTTTATTTTGTTAAAGCAATTACCTAAAGTGACATTTGGTTGCACTGTTTAATTTCTAAGTCTAAGAAACAACAGTGTATTCAGAATGTGCTTACAGAAAAATTCATAGGATTAAATATATATCTGAACTGAGAAATTTATCTCTATTTATTTATCTACGTCTGAATGACTTCCACCCAGTGGCACTAACATCTGTAATCATGAAGTCTAAGTATGAAACAACAGTGGATTCAGAATGTGCTCACGGAAAAATTCATAGGATTAAATATATATCTGAAATTTATCTTTCTTTGCTGCAAGCCACAGCAAGTCCTAAAGGTTGTGGCATGATGTGTCAGAAGTGTGAGAATAAGCCATTATCTTTCTTATTATCCTTCACTAGAATTTGTCATTAGCATGTGTTGTGTAACTGCGCTTGAAAGGAACAGCAGCCATGGGAAATCGTGCCCCCTTAAGTGAGATAATAATCTGTTCCGGATGTGTTTCGGAAATGTCCACATACCGGATAAAAGGTGACTGTGATGTTCTCTAGGTAGAATATATGACACAACGGAAATTTAGAAAAATAAATGGAAGAATGAATTGCGTGTTGTGAAAGTGCGCAGTGAAAGTGGGTGTAAATAAGAGCCAGTGTGCTCAGAAAACAATGGGGAAGGAGTCAGAACAGAAGGTTATGAGCTAGCCTGATACCGATAAAAATAATAATACAAGGTTACAAAGTGTTTCTCAATAAATAACAAATGCTGATGCCTTAAATTCAATATAATTTTTCACATTAAATAAAACTGAGCGTGTTCGTGAAAATGCAAAGCATTCTGAAAAAAAAATCAGAAGGGAGACTTTAGCATGTGGTAAATTATAAAAAATGTGATATTAATGTACAGTGGTGGCCAAAATTATTATAACACTTGGCATATTTAAAAGGTTTCAGTTGTTTTTGTTGAATTGGCCATTAAAATACCCATAAAAGAAATTAAATATCTACAAGTGATCATTATGCTCTATAAACGATAGAATAGAGCCTTTATAAGGAGAATCACTGAGCTAAGTCTGGACCCCAACACCATCAAGCACATTTATGACAGAGTTGGAAAATAAACTGGACTGATCTATTGTACATTTAAAGGAAAGCCTTTGACTTGAGTTGCAGAAGGCATGGGGTAACATTAGTGTTGAAGTTCTCAGGAAATATATTGACACTATGCCAGAGAGATGTGCTGCTGTAATTGTTGCAAAAGGTGGACACACCAAATATTAAAGTTAAAAGTGGATAAAAACAGTAGGTCTCACTTCATCTGATATTTGTTGTGCTCAGCGCAACCATCTGCATACTTCTTGAACATTATGAAATGAAATCATGTTTTGGAGGCAAAAAAGTCAATATGTTCAGATCTGTCAGGTGTTCTAATAATTTTGCCCACCAATGTATCATTAATTGATTAATTGACAAACCCTTCAAAATGACTGGCAAACGCTACATTAGTGCAATACTTAATATATTTGCAAGCTTTGGGAAGGGTTAAAAGAATAGACAAGAAGGATTTTCAAGAGCTCATCAAGACAAACTAACATTTACTGACAGGGCATAAATGAGAATAGAAAGTTTCACAAATGCTGGTAGGAAGCATGACTTTACATGGGAACAGAGTAGTAAAATTCCAGGCTGTGAAGTCCCCGGGCCCAGATCAGTCTGGGGAACTCCAAAGTGTCGTCCGGTAAAACTGGTATTTTAAGATGGAGAACAAAAACAGAAATATGTTTGTGATGAAGAAAAGTCATTCCCACTGCTCATATCATTTAAGCTAAATAAAAAAAAATGAATATTTGTAGCATTAAGCCATGTGGTCCATAGCTGAGGGTGCAGAAACATAAGAATGTTCTTGATAATCTTGATAATTCTTGGCAAAGAGCCACATTTCATTTTCATTTAGTGGTTTCTGTAGTGATATTTATCTATGTCTTGTGTGATTGAGGATATAGCACGGCCTACTGTGACCCTGACCTAGATAGAGGGGTCAAAGGTGGATGGCCAAGGACTCTGTGAAAAAGGCAACATACAGTCTATCCACGTAATATGTTATTCGCGGTGATTTACCAACAAACCGCTGCTTAATCTGTATTAAAAATTCTGCTACCAACTGCTGGTGCGGGACCTATCTGGCAAGTAGCAGAGCTTTGCCGTAGTACTATTAGATAGGATGTCCTCTCTGAAATGCACGTTATATTTAAGAATGGGCCACAATAGCTATGGTGCGAATGCTATCATTTCTTATGAGAAGGAATCTGAAAGTTGCAGCGAGGCCCTTAACCCCCAGAAAAATGACTCTAAGCTTTACTCTCACCTATATACACTAATCAACCATTACATTAAAAGCACATGCCTAATATTGTGTAGGTCCCCCTAGGGCCACCATAACAGCTCTGACCCATCTAGGCATGGACTCCTTTAAGTCCTGTAATTTGTGAGGTGGGGCCTCCATGGATCAGGCTTGTTTGTCCAGCACATCCCACAGATTCTCGATCGGATTGTGATCTGGGGAATTTGGAGGCCAAATTAACACCTTGGACTCCTCAAACCATTGCCGAATAACTTTGGCAGTGTGGCAGGCCGCATTATCCTGCTGAAAGAGGCCACTGTCATTGGGGAATACCTTTGCCATGAAGGAGTGTACTTAATCTGCAACAATGTTTAGGTAGGTTCCCCAGCAGAACATTGCCCAAAGCATCATACTGCCTCTGCCAGCTTGCCTTCTTTCCATAGTGCATTGTGGTGCCATGCTTTCCCCAGGTAAATGACTCAGACACACACCCAGCTGTCCACATGATGTAATAGAAAACGCAACTCATCACAACAGGCCATCTTCTTCCATTGCTCTATGGTCCAGTTTTGATGCTCACATGCACATTGTAGGCACTATCAGCAGTGGACAGGAGTCAGCATGGGCACTCTGACCGGCGTGCCGCAACACAGTCCCATACGCAGCCATTAACTTTTTCAGCAATTTCTGCAACAAGAGCTTTCCTCTCCAGACCAAATGGGCTAGTTTTTGCTCCCCACATTAATTTTTCCCCAGACATGTCATGAGTAACTATTGGCTTTAAATATTATTATTATAAATGTCATTATTGTCCATTTAAAGTCTGAAATGTTCGTTCCTTACAGGATACGTGTTAGGAATGATTACTTATCATTGTCTCTGCAATAACAGTACCAAATACTACCACTGTGGAGGCCCAAGTAAGTTCATCAAGGAATCCCATGCAACACTGATTCGCTGCTTGATAGAGTGCAGTTTTTACACAGTTTTAATCCTAAATATAGGATACTAATATCGCCACAGACAAAATACACTGGGTAAAGAAACTTAGGCAAAAATATTTAGTTTAAGTACTTAGAATTTTGCCTAACAAGTATACAGAGTACAGAGCTTAAAATGATTATGGGCAATGAAATGAAAAATTTTGTCTATATCAAAAACAAAATACAAATAGGACTGGAAATGAGGTAATGACAGATAAAATAATGTCTTCACTGAAATGGAAACAGAGATGAAATTAAATATTGAGAGCATCATAAATCTGTATAATATTTTCCTTGACACAATAACACTTCATATGTATGAAACAACAACTGAGGTTATTTACTAATTTATTAATGAAGCCAAAATTAACAAAATTGATACATGTATTACATGTATGTGCGCTGAGCTCTCATGATCAAAAATGTGTTTTTGTTTAATTCTGCATAAATACAGTGAATTTATACAATGAAACAAAATATTAACTGTTGCTAGCCCACCATCAATTATTATTTGAAGATTCATGGGGAGTTTTTAACATTGTGGAATACTCTAAAAGTTTCCATCCATTAGTGTAAGAAGGTTTGATGTTCTGTTAAATGCTGGTACTGAATTGCAAGTGGATCCAGACCACATTAAATATTTAAAAAGTAGTTATGTAATAGACCTACTATAGAGAAAGTGCAGGACAGAAGCTCGAGAAAGTTCAAAGAATGTTGCATAAAGTGTTTGCAGTTAAAATCTCCACAATAGGCCTCAGCCATCTTCATTTTATTCATATAAATATTCATTGGGTCTGCACTGAAGGGTTTTACAATGGTGATATTCAAATAGTACTTAACATCAGAAGTATGTGTTTCTTGTTTGGGTAAAAAAAAATGCTGATTAATGGATGCCTCTATTTTTTGTAAGTACTTATTAATCATTTTAATAATATTTTACTTAATAATAATGTTACTTGGTAATAGCATTCATTGGGTCCCAGAGGAACATGTGTGATTGTGTATTAAATAAGGTTAAATAAATAAGACTTTTTTTTGTTATAATGTTTTTGTTTGACAGAGGTGAATATCAGATAACGTTTTAGGAGCCATTCATGCAGTGATCCAGGTCTATCCAAAGGATTCACACACACAAAAAACTGCAGGCACCAAAGGAAACAGTAGGAAAAAAATAGAGATCTCAGCACCACCACAGAAGTACCACAAAAAGCATGCAATCCCTTTTATTATCCCATCTAAAAAACTACAGGTAAACCAGCTCTGTTTTCTGTTTAATGTATCCTAGAATTCAAAGATGGTTTTAACAAAATAATTTATAAAGTCCATGAAGTATTTATACATTTGCTAGGAGGATGTTTGTTAAGTTGATCTTGGAGATCATTTTATAGACACAAGAATGATATGTTGGTCAATGAGAAGTCTGAAAATGCCAACAATGGTACATCCTGCTTGTCTATCTTTCCACAAATAGTTTACAAGAGTTGTTGGAGCTCAACAGTGCCGGTGGTCTTTGAGCCGGTAAGGTTCTCGTGAAGGTTTCCTGCTACAGAGACTGGAGTGGAATGGAAAATTTTTCAAAGATAAATAACCAAAGGCCCAACAATTTGTATTTGTTTAAAGGTTAATATGCTCAGCATAAATACGTGTTTGAGAATATTGTGATGGTGACATCCTGTTTTTCACTGAAGTGAAGTCAGCCATGCCTGTCCCATAAAGGCCGGAAATACATATATTTGGAAATGTGTTGTTCAAAAAGTGTGAAACAACTTTTTAATATGCAGATCTGGGACTCCCATCACAGTAATTAGTTTTCTGTATACAAAGGGCGAAACAAAATGTTTTAATATGAATGTAATTAGTTTTCGAAGTGAGCTAATTTCATTAATACTGACAGATAAAAGCTTTTTTTCGTTATGTTAATATTTATTTTTATATTTGTAATCAGACATCAGAAGTGATTGCCACACATTCATGTATCATTTGACAGAGATATTCTAGACATCAATGGCTATTTTTTATTTAACGAAATGTTACAATTATTCTTGAACAGCCCATTTATTTAATTCTCCCTCACCATATTCTGAAAATTATTCTCCAAGAACTACAGTAAAGAGCCCAGATCCATTAGATGTTGTTTTCTAATGAATATTTTACTAGTTGAACTATTATATGTTATATACAGCATATAATATAATATAATATAATGTAATATAATATAATATAATATATAATATAATATGATATATATAATATAATATATAGTATAATATAATATAATAGTCCCTGTCCCAGGGCACTGTTCCATCCTGCCTTAAGTCCTCCATTATTATTCCGCTGCTGAAAAACCCATCACAAAATGTCTGAGTGACTTCCGGCCAGTGGCACTAACATCTGTAATCATAACGAGCTTTGAGAAACTGGTGCGGAGTCATGTCATCACCTGCCTGCCAGCAGACCTGGACCCATTTCAATTTGCTTACAAAGCAAAGAGATCCACGGAGGACGCTGTGGCGACAACCCTTCACACTGCACTGACCCACATGGAGCAGTGGGGGAGTTACGCCAGCCTGCTCTTTGTGGACTTTAGCTCGGCATTTAATACCATCATCCCACAACGACTGGTGTCCAAACTGGCAGATCTGGGACTCCCATCACCCATCTGCAGTTAGGTACTGGACTTCCTGTCAGGTCGCTCCCAGAGGGTCCCCACACCTCTACTGCCCTCAGACTCAACACCGGGTCGCTGCAGGGTTGTGTGCTCAGCACGCCCCTCTACACCCTCTACACATATGACTGTGTCCCCACTCACCACAGCAGCAAGATCATAAAGTTTGCGGATGACATGACGGTGGTGGGACTCGTCTCGGGCACGGAGGGTGAGCTGGCATACAGGGACGAGGTGGAGCGGTTGTCAGAGTCGTGCAAAGTCAACAACCTGCTCCTCAACAGCACAAAAACGAGGGTGCTGGTTATTGACTTTAGAAAAAGTTTAACTGACATCCAGCCACTCACTATTGGTGGGGCCTGTGTGGAGAGGGTCCCAGTGTTCAGGTTCCTGGGTATAGAGCTAGAGGATGACCTGACCTGGAGCGCCAACACTAAGGTGCTGTTGAAGAAGGCGCAGCAGAGGTTGTATTTTCTGAGAATCCTCAGAAGTAACCAGCTTCCCAAAAATCTGCTCCTTGCCTTTTATCACTGTTCCATCGAGAGTGTGCTCACGCACGGACTGTGTGGGGTACAACAGCTGCAGTTCCTCAGAAGGGAAAGCACTCCAGAGGGTCATCAGGACAGCGAAGAGAACCATTGGCTGTACCCTCCCCACCCTGGAAGGAATCCACACCTCCCGATGCTGCAAAAAAGCGACATTTCTCAGGGCCCATCACATCCCCGTCATCGCCTCTTCCAGCTTCTGCCATCAGGCAGGAGATACAGAGCGATGAAAACCAGGATAAACCGCCTTAAAAACAGTTTTATCCAAAAGCAGTAATGGCCCTGAAGCAGTCGGAACAGACCTTAAGTCAATCAGTGCGACTGGCAGACTTACCCAGTGCAATCTGTAAATACAGCTAGTGCAATATCGTAAAGTATTGGTGACTTATTTTATTACTATTCGTTTAATTATGTAATTTCACTTTTATTGTCTTTAACTCTTATGCCTCACACTGAGTCAACTACACCTTCAATTTCGTTGTTCCCTGCAAAAGTGACAATGACAAGATTTCTTATCTTGTCTTATCTAGCACATAATGTTACAACTATTGTTTTGATGTGTCACTGGAGAAGATGCACTTTTAAATTTCGTCGTTGTGGAAACAATGACATTAAAGAATCTGAATCTGAATATGAAATGCAACAGCACCATCTAGTGGATGATTTTTAGTCAGAAAAAAATCAGTGCAAATTAACACAAATCACTGATTCTTGAGAACAGGGACAAATCATGCCAGAATGTTGATGAAAATCTGAGAGCAAGCAAACTTTGTGGGAACAGTTTGGGGAAAGCCCTTTTCTGTGCACAAAGTAAGGTCCATAAAGACATCAGTGCAATGAATGATCAATTTCCTTTGTTTATGTACATGTGGCAGACATTACTACTGCTACCCATGACATTTCAGGCATATTTCACCATAGTTTGAGTTTGGGTTTATTATGTATTACAAATTTATATATTGTGCCTGATGCATGTCATGGGGACACAGCAGGTAATGTGTGCTGGGTGACTGTGGTCCCTTTAAGTACGTATTTGTTTTACGGACCTGTTCCTACCTTGCTACAACTGTCCGCCCTTTTCTTCCAATTCCAACATATGACTCTTCTTGCTGTGCCATTTACAATTTCATTCATATAAAAAATAACTGTAACATCAATTGGCACAACAACAAACTATATGATTAAAATGGAATGTTTTCAGAACTCCCAGAAACATCTCTCCCCCTTAGGCTGAGCCCTGTACATGAGGCATTCCATTACATCCATTATCAAAGACCTCTTTACTCAGAATGATGACACTTTAATGATAACCTTTATGAATATACTGAATGTATCACTGTCATAGCAAAGCACGGTGTTTAGTTAGTGTAACAGTTAATATCTACCTTACCTTGAGACTTATTTCCTTTTGAAAGGCAGACATTTTTTCCCAACTTTTCACATATGTGGATGCTTCTCATTGCAAAAAATGGCATGAAACAATGTCCTAATGCCTATTTCCTTTGAAAAATGAATGTGCTCCACCACTGAACATAACTATCTAGACTTGTCTTGCTTCAGTTCTGCTACCTTGAATATTTTGCTCAACCATTTTCCTGAAATCAGGGATTCTATAGTATGCATGAATGTGGAACAAAGTCTATCTGGTATAAAATGATTGTTGATTTGTTGAAGCTCTGGAGCTTATATTTCAGTAATCAGATTTCTGGCAGGAGTGTAGATACATTGTTAGGCCTTTCGACCATCGCCATGTTTAGACAGCAGATAGGGTTTAACATT
>JAODKL010000118.1:25147553-25179917 GCA_026780765.1 Petrocephalus schoutedeni
TTGAACTGATCAGATTTTTTGGCAATTGTTTTATGGTTTCCATTCACCCATCAATTCTCTCTACCCACTTGTTCTCTGCGGGGTTGCAGGAGTCCACAGCCTATTCCAGAGGCTATGGGCACAAAGCATGGAATAACACTGGATGGGACACCAACCCAATGTAGTGCACACTCACACATCATTCACACCTGTGGGCAATTTGGGAAATCCAACTCACTGTAGCATGCGGTGGGGAACTGGAGAACCCGGAAACTCCATGACAACATGTGTAAAACATGCAAACTCCACACACATAGTGCAGGGGTAGAGACTAAAATGCTGGCAACAGGTGTGTGAGGTGTGAGGCAACAGTGCTAACCACTGCACCACCGTGCCGCCCCTAGTTTTATGGATTATAATTTGAAAATGTAAGTAATTCACAGCTCAACTTCATCTCAGACTTCTTCAGTCAACTAAAGTTAGTTTACCCTCTTAATGCAAACCGAAATAAGAGACAAGTGGGAAGTAGTTATAAATAATCACAGGATACCCATTTTAGTTGTGTTCGCTCAATTCTTAATTTCCATATTATACTGATGTCATACATACATAGCATTGACAAAAGGAATTACATCGGTGCCACTTGAGATTAAGTACAAGCAGGAGGAAACATGTTGTAGTAACATATAAATAAAGCATTAAAAAAATGAGATGTACAGATTTCTCCCTAAGCTTAAACATCAAGCAATTTGAGGAGCCAACAGGATGTATGAAGCAGGTCTAGGCAGTGCATTTCTGGCCACAAGGAGGCGATCTCTCTCTCTCTTTAAAAGGCACCATTGCGTACTTCTCCCATTCTTACTCACTGCCTCAAGTTGCAGCCATACTGGCCTCATACTGCCTGTCATTTCTGCTGGGGATGTACATGAAGGTGGAAAAATGTCCCAGGGCTCCAACATCCTACCATACCAGTGCAACTTCATAAGCCTTGCAGTATGAAGCCACTGGAAGCAAAACTAGACATTTAACCCACATTCTCCATCACCACACCACTACAGGGGGCAAGAAATAGAATAGAAATTTAAACAAGCATAAGAAACCTACAAACAATATTATTGCAGTAAGACTACGTATATCCTTCTGCTTAAGTGTGAATTAAATATACATTTTTACAAAAATTAAAAATGTACAACCAACATTAGTAGCATTAAAATAAATTAAAATACTGACACAGAATCAACTAAATTAGTAAATATCCCCCCTCTTCTTACAGATGATCTGATAAGGCTTTAAACTGATCTGAACAGAGTAAAAGAAGATTTTCTACTTGGAATGAGAGGAAAAAATTAACTAGAAGAAACCTGCAAAAATAAAAAATAAAAATCCTCCTTCCAAAAGAAACAAGAACTTGAATGTTTTCGTCATTTTAGCTTCACTCTGTTTTATCAGCTTATCAACCGTAAGGCCCATTTCACCACAATCCACCAGGTGAAGATAATGGTTGAAGTGGAAGATTTTATACAAAATAAGCCACTTTCTCTCTAATTCGGCTCATGATGCAAATACAAAGTTGTGCAGCTATGGAGGCCTAAAGCATAGCGACGGACCCACAAAGAGTGCAACAAATTGCCTTAATGGCATTCTCTCAAATTCCCAACCAGGATGCCCCTACGCTTTCATTTAGCATCCTTAACCAATGCAGTGAACTTGGCTACAGCTAAACAGACACATTACATCATGATGAACAGTTACTGTGTTAGTCAATAAATAAATGCAATGCAACAATAGGATACACGTTGTCTTCTTTATTTTCCTCTCTAGCCACAGCACTGCAGATTAAGGGAGTGAGTTAGCATGGTGCCGAAAGTCAGGCAAAGGAGCATCCCAGAAAACAGTTTTGGACAGTTGAAGCAGAGCATTTGTTTTGGCAGACATGCAGACAAATTCACCCCTTCTGAAAGTCCTATGTTGTCCTTCCAAGGAACGGGAAAGGTAACAGGAACAGGAGAGGGAGTAAGCAGCTGTTCATCTATCCGAAGTTTGAATTCTCGCTGAGGGGTCCATCGAAACCCCACGTTTTAAGAAACTTCTAGTGGAAAGTGATACACCTTCTGCGACAGAAGCATCTCCTTCAGAGAAATGAACCGGTTTATGGACCACAAACACGAGAAGGTAGACGTTTCGAACCAGGCTGTGTCACAAAAAACGTCCAGCGGCACAACTGCAGGAGGAAAGGTACTGTATGCTTTTCACAGAATGTTCAAAAAGAGAGCCAGGCTGATCTGTTTACTGAACAGAGAGAGGCCACAATTGGCCGAAGGCTTAGTTACGCCGTGATTGACTGGGAACGCACATATGCTCTATGATTCCATTTCTGCTCATATCTTTTCCCCAATTCAACAGAATTATGAAAATGCAGATCCACTGTTCCATCAAAGTGAACCTTGTTTTAAAGTTAATGAAGCTGACTGAAAGTGCATCAAAAAAACTTTGGCTCATTGATGCAAAAACACATCTGGAAGAACGACTATTCACTCTGGACATTTATTGTTCTTAAGATATGTAGGGTGACTGAAATGTATTGAGCATGATTCAATAAATTTTGCATATAATACCTTAGAGAAATATTTCTCAAAAGACCAATTCTAATCGATGCTTGTTGCATTAATAACAACAATTTGAGTAGATTTTGTAGCCGTATCTTATCATACAAACTGGCATCCAGATAAACCCTTTGTGCTTAAAAAATAAAGATTTTGGAAATCTGTTTCACATCCTGAAAATCTGATCGATAGACTACTATTTCCATAATCACAAACTTCTCCAGAGGCTTTTAAAAATCCAGTCCATATCACACTTCCTATTTTAAAAAGCATAAATACTGACAGACAGATTTTATATATCTCCAAATAGAATACATTAGAGGGCGTTCATTCAATTGCAGTCAGAATGAAGAAAAAGTGTATGCATGAGTGTGGATGAACACGTGTTATTCTTGATGGCCCATAATTGCCTAAACTTACTGCAGACTCTTCCAAAACCTTGTGCAAACAGTAGAATCTGCTCCAGACCCAAGGGTTTGTAGAAGGGAACTGTGTCTAGCTGTTGTTCAAATTTGGTGGAGGACGGTGTTTTCTTTGCTTCTTCCTCCGCTCATCTCGTGGGCCTCAGCGCGTGCCACTGGGCTTCTCGGACAGTGAAGCATAAACGATGCGTGCTGCGTCGGTGTGCTCCCCCGGTGAGTGGTCCTCCCAGTCGGGTTGTGCAGAAGCCATTACACGCAGCACATTGCCCCTGCCGAAGCTCAAGTGCCCAGGGTCTATGCCGATGTGGTGGTGGTGGTGGTGCTGGTGGTTCTGCATTTCCCTAGGAGACCACAAAAAGGCTGCTTAGTGCTTAACGTATTCACAATCATGCATTTGAAATATAATATAAAAGCCGATACCTAATTTCATATTCCTGTACATACTGCCAGTCACAAACATAAAGCTTTCTCTGGACCTCTGACCAGACATAGCAACACTAGCTTAGCACCAGTGCTGTGTAGGCCACTTCAGAAAATTAATCCGGTATGGATTCCAAATTACAAGACTAAAAAAAGTAATAGTTTCGATGTTTTCTTTTTTTCAAGTCTGTTTAAGGGAAATTCTAAGAGAATTTTAAAGAAAAACTGAAGCACTGAAGTAAAGAAATTATGCATTTAAGCTGCCTGTAGAAGCTCTGATCACTCTGTTGTTTTCTTTTTTTAGGTTTTATGTATTTTGCATTATATTAAACTAGCTATTCATTAATATTTTTTTTCTGATTTGATCTTGTTTGATGTGATTTATAAATCTGTTTACAATGTCCAAAAATGATCCGTTAAAAATAATATGCTTTATATTATCTATTCCCGAAGTTAATATGTAATTGATGATGCTGCTGCCATGTTTTCAATATTAATTTTGCTTATCCTGAAGTACCACCTGAAACGGTCATTGTAAAGTAGGGCTGAAAGATTCATCGATTTCAAACGAAATCGCAATTTTAAGCAATGTTTTAAGCAAATCGTAAAGGCTGTGAATTTCCTACCTATTTCATTGTTAGACATTGTTCGCAGAAAGGTCTTATTATTTGGAGTCCAAGCAGCAATAGCTCTTGGATCCATATTGTTTTTTTATTGGAATTGTTCTATTTTTTATTGCTACTTTATTTAACTCATCAGTCTCAGCTTTTGTGATAATTGTTTTATGTTTGATAGCTGTATGATAATTAAAATAAATTCAATTAAATTCAATTAAATTTATTTTTATATAGCGCCCTTCACAACAGAGTTGTCCCAGGGCACTTTACATGGCTGTGATTGAATACAATATAGATATAAATAATAATAAATACATGTTGGAAGCTTGGGATGTGCATCTCCATCACTGAGACCGATGCAATACTCATCTTAATGCACGGCTAACAATCTGATACATTGAAGATACATATGAAGCAATATATGATGATATGATTCACCTCTATTGCAATGCAGTGCAATATGACACAATTTGATTTGAAAAAATGAGGTACAGTATAAAATGAGGTACAGTGTGAAAGCCTTTAGCCTCAGGTTTTCATTTCTGATGTTGCAGCTACTGCTGACTGAATAATTTACTATTTTAGGGTAATACTGAATCTCTCCCCACCCCCACCGCTTGGTGAATTTTATCGCTAAGATTTCAACATACTGAAATAGTGTTGCCGAATACTGTATTCTGCAGTGCAATGTTTGGGCGGCTTGGAAAGATGGATAATGCCCAAGCCTTATGCAGCATATGACCCAAACTACCGTCTTTAATTAAAAAAGAGTCTGTTGCCAAGACCAAAGGTCAGTCTTTATGTATAAACATGTAAACCAAATGTGTAGTAACCATTGTATGAGCAGGTTAATATACTACAAGCTGTGGATTATACATTTTTTAAAAAGAAAGCTGCGAATGCAAAGAAATGTAAATATATGTTCAGCTATTGTTATATTAATTTAGCTGTATGTGTCTCCTGGTATTCAGGTGCATTATGGGTAAACCCTGACTTATTAAATTATTAAAACTGGACTTGCTTACCATCTTAGCCAGGTTAAACAGGACAGTAAAGTATGACTATAAATCATTTTGGTATTTAATTACTGACCACAGGTCCTAGTCCTGACTCTGCAGCACTGTTGTCGTCTAAGTGATTAGCTGCAATCTCTTTGCTTTTATAGTTTCCGAAAATGAATTACATTTTATAAATCATACATTGATTTACTGCTGTGATTCACCTGGCTGGTACTAAATGTGCTGCTAAAGAAAATTAATTAACACCCGTCATATTCCAGAATTCGACATTGGCGTGGTATAGGAGTATTTACCGTTGAGGTGGCTGCCACGACGCCTGTGTTTCTAGCTGCTGTGGTGCAGCGGCGACCAGCTTCTGAGGAGGAGGTGGGGAGTGGAGCTTCTTTCCTGCCCCCACTGTCTGCGCCATGAAGTCCAACACAGATTTGTCTAGACTCAGCCACTCCGATGGAAGTCTAGTGGATTAAAATGGAAAGTGTATTAAATTCATCATAAGCTAACATTGGCCATCTGCATGCTTTCTAAAACATCTCTCACCTGTTCTTCTGAGACTGGGCCACATGACGATCCGTGTTGTTCCGAGTTCGTTTGGGGGAGCCAACGGTGGCTCCAAACAGCCTGCCCCAGCGCATGCCTTGCAGGGGCTCATCCTGGGCCCCCAATACCTCTCTTGGTCCTTCGGGCACCTTCTCTTCACTCTTCTTCAACTCATTGAGCACAGACTCAGGGGGGCTGCCCATCCAGAAGGGTTTGCCTTTGGCCTTGGAGCGGGAATCATTGTTAGTTTTGGGAACATCCTTCTCTTGATTTGCCTCAGCACCTTCCACCACACCTTCTCTGAGTGGCGGTGGCTGGCTCTGCTGGCGTGCCCCTAGATCCTCTACCCCCCTGATTCCTTGACACTCCCCTGCAGGTTTCTTTCTTTTTTCCCACTTGACAAATTTCGATCCCTCTGTAGAATTGTCAATGTACACCTGTGAGCTCTGCATTAGCTGGTACCACCAGCCTGCTTGTCGGTCGCGTGGCTTTGCCCCACCAATGAGCTGAGGTTCTCTCTCTGTGTCACCCTCTCGATTGACTTCCTCACTGCCAACCCCAGTAGCTCGTAGTGCACCCCATGGGGCCCCTTCCCGGCTATCACCCCAAAGATCTGCTCCTCTCTTTGCCGGTTTCTGATCTCCTTCACTCCTTCTTCGATCCTTAGTTTCACGCTCTGTTGTATTGCCCTCAATGCCCTCTTGAGACAGCCCAACTGCTTCTTTCCTCTGCACTATGCCATCTTTCCTTGATCTTGCTCCTTCCATCATAGACCAAGCCTCTTTATTCCATAATCTTACCCTCTCCTTGAGTACAATCCCATCTGCCCTAGTGTCCAACACTTCAGACCTTGACTCCAGCCTCATGCCACGCATGAGTTGGAAAGTAGAGCGCATGGACCCATCTAACCCTTGGCCTGTAGAGCACAGCTCTTTCTTGTTGCGCTGGTGCTCCTGGCCCTTCCGAAGTAAGCGTGGCTCAAAAAGCAGGTCCAGATCAAAGGGCAGTAGAGATAGTGGTTGGAGCAGCAGTAACAACTCTTCAAAAAGTGGACGGCAGGTAGCCTGAGAAAGAAGCAGGAAGCCCCAGGGGTGATAGTGGGCCGCCACAATATCTGAAGATGGGATGAGAAGATAAGAACTCAGTACAGACATTAACAGAAAGCATGTTTATACCTCAAATATCAGCTCAACCTTCTTACCTTCATGGGTATACAGATGGTTGAACCAAAATTCCAAAGATCGTAAGCTGAAAAATACAGAACAGCAGCATTCAAATAACATTGTCTATGACAAGCTAAGATAATTCCAACATTCATAACACAATCAGCAGCCGAGGCCTCTAATCTGTACCAAATAACCAGTGCATAGTGGCTCACAATAAAGCATAAAAAAGCAATGGAATTTCAAAAATAGCCTGTATGTGCATTGCATGCATTTGAATTAAAAAAAATGGGAAAAAAGACTCACTTGAGTAAGCCAAAGACGAAAGCGTTGAACCTCATGCTGTGGCTTGTGAGCTCTGAGTACTGGCTCAACTTGGAGAAAAGGTTGTGGAGTACACGAGTAGAGGGTCCTAGGAAGTGATTTGGGTCATGGTCATGAGTACTACAGTACAACTCCCATAAGTCTGTGCTGCACTATAGATAATCTTATACATCACAGTCAATGCTTATTTTTCACTAACCTGGCTGAGTAGAGGCTTCCACCACACTCCAGGGAACATTTCGTCGCTGTCCGATGATCAGGTCCAGCACGTAGGCTCGCAGGCCATCTTGTAGGATGCCACGGATGGCAGGACACAGGTACTTCAGAATCAGGTGGCCCACATTGGGGCTGACCGAACTGTTCCCTAGTTTAGCCTAGCAACACATAAAGGAGGCAAGTCTGACTGCAGAACCTGAAAAGTCATCCATTTAGCACTCAAAAACATGAGTTTTGATTAGATTCAGCAGAATAGGCAGTATGTGAAGCTTAGACAAGGGTAGGAAGACCAAATTACTAATGGAAATCTTAATATCCAAGCTCAATTTGAGCAGATTATAGTGGCACTAGTACTGTATTAACTCAGCAGAGCTTGTTTAGAGGGTCACCAGAGGGCAGTACCTTCACTCCAGGGTCACGGCTGGTGCCAAAGTGAGCCACTATCAGATCTACAGCTGTATTTATGGCTTTCACCAGACCTGAGTGGCAGAAGATGCAAAAAAAGTCTTAATTCATCGGTAAATAACCTGACCCGTACCCAAGATACAGAGTCTCCCAGGAAAACTGTTTTATAATCATTTGATCTGATCACCTACTGAATACAGTACAAGTCTGCTTGGTTTCTGCCCATTTTTTCCTCACTTTAAAAATTAACTTGTGTCCTTGCTTTGCATTATTCCCCCAATCTAATCATATGAAAGTGTGAGCATTAGCCTTGGTAACCTGACACCTCTAACTAATGCTGTATTCCACATGGTAAAAATTACATATCATGCACAGAGACACTGAATGGGAACAATGTCACCCAATTAAATTATCTTTCTCAACATGTTGCGAAGCAGGTGGTTCTGAAGGGCACATGGAGCTGTTGGTAATATGACAGGAATATACAAAAAAAAAATACCCAAAAAAGAAAGGACAGAAATAAAGCTCCCCATTACATTCTACTGAGTGTGGATTCAGTACACACACAGGCACTGAGAGACTGCTCCCACAATCATCATCATCATCTCAGCCAATCAGAGGCAAGGAGAGATAAAAGTAGGTCACGTTGGGAAGCAAGTCTCAGGGTGGTGCTGTGGATCTGCCTGTGACCACCCGCACATTATTTATTACAAACGCCGCGGTGTATCACACCTAGCTAATGCTACAGACTTCACTGTAGATTTGCAGGTGATACGTTAAATTGTGCACAAATAATACAATTTTCATACGATAGTAAACCCATTTAATTACAGGCAATTTTCGTTATAATGTGACAGATGTGCTCCTTTAAAATAATATTATCAAAAATTACGCAATTAAAATAATTAAAATATGGTTAAGGGCAGAACACACACTTCCAAATCAAACAAAATTAACCATGATGTCCAAAACGCTTTATAAGAATCAAATCTTTTCAATGTTAAAGCTGTTCTTTTTCCATTCAATACCAGAATGGAAAACATTTTTTTTTAACTTTGTTCACTCAATTAATGGAAATGCATAAAAAATTAGTGTAACTAATGAGCAAGGCTTAGATACCACAAGCATTTAGATACACTGTCCACAATATTACAAAAAAATCAGTTGAACATTCAAAATGATTTAACAACCTAAAGTTATCCTACTTCTGAATTAAATCTTTATTTTCTTTTCAAAACAAGTCATTATCTTGCACTACAAAAATTACTAGGTAACTCAACTTGACCTTAGCATAAAAATGCATCTATCTATCTATTCACCTTATACCAGCTTATCCTGGTCAGGGACATAGGGACATGAAAAAAATATTACAGTAATGTAATGTAATAGTGCAGTATTGATCTGCTGCAGCCTGATCGGTTTTTGGCTGATATCCTTTTAAATCTGACCTGGGATAAAGATCTCGAGTCAACATACTGTATACACTTTTACTGGGTTGTCAATTCCAAGCAGTTTCTCTTTACACCCCTGAAAATTAGCGCTATCAAAACAAAGCAACATTACTGTACATAAACGTGTATGCTGAACTCCTATACAACTGGCAGCACAGTAAGTTTGCTTACACCAGCATCACCACCAAAAGATGAGCAATGCATTGTGCTATATGGTCACTAGGTACTGTAATAAGAATTTTTCGGGTTCACTTATAATCTTATGGGACCACTCACTCATCTCACAGCCCACACTTTTAGAATCTCTGACCTGTACAATTTTCCTGTGAAGACTGTAAAACGATCCACAGAATACATTTAAATATCAGATGGCTGTGTTCACTTGATGGTGGCTATAGGCTCAATTTTTGCTCTCGGCTTCCCTCTGTCTTGTAGTTTCAATTTTCCAATTTTGAGGTGATTCAAAGGGTATCCATTTTCAGGTGTACATTTTTCTCTATATACTGTTTTTGTGAAGTGGTAATAAGATCCATCAAAGATCAAATGGAGCAAAAACTGCAATAATAACAGCGTGATCTTGTTCATAAGGATAAGCCTCTAATCATTTCATCCTTCTCTCTGCAATCACTGTGTGGCGCTGCTTCAATTTTGGGACAATCTATCTCAAAATATGGCCACCGTCGGTTCCCTTGTCACCCTTACAATGTGCCTGCAGTTCAAAAAAGATTTGCAGTTTCCTGCCGCATAGCACTGCGGCTTCATTTTTGGGGCAGTTTGTCTGAAAATGACACCAGGTGTAGATCAATTTTCATCAAATGTTTCTGTGAAACTGTAATAAGATCCATCAAATTATTTCTGACATCATATTCACAAGGTCTCATGCCACCTGCTTTCACCCCTCCTTTCATTTGCTTCAATTTTGGGGTGGTCTGTCTCAAAGTTTAATAAGTTCTAGTTTGGTACCCATACAATGTCTCTGCAAAGTTTGAAAAAGACCCAGCAAGTTTTTTTTTAAGACTGTATGCGTTTTAAAACCAAGAAAGGGTAAAGTAATACATTGTAGCATACATTTACTTAAAACAAAATAACAGCTATATGCAAAATGTTGAAATTTCTAAGGATTCCTGAACCATCCTGCATATCATCTTAAGCATCAGGTTGGTTCTGCTGCATCATATGGTTATTTAGAACTGTGGGCAGTGGCATCTCACCTTTCTTCTGCAGCAGGTCGATGGAGATGGACTCTGAGGTGGCGTCAGGCGATAGACAGAACTCCTCCGGGGGCTTCTCCGTCAGGGAGAAATAGTCGGGGAAGAAGTCGCCGTAATAGTGCTGTTTCGTAGACTGGCCTAAGGGTACATACACAGACTATAAAGCTGGTGCACACACACATACACAGATTATAAAGCTGGTGCACACACACATACACAGACTATAAGGCAGGTGCACACATATACACAGACCATAAGACAGGTGCACACATATACACAGACCATAAGACAGGTGCACACATATACACAGACACAGACTATAAAGCAGGTGCGCACACACACATACACAGACTATAAGACAGGTGCACACACACACACACATACACAGACAAATACTTCAGTGGAATATATAGCAGCCAAAAATGTATTATTCAAATTAAAACAACAGGTAGACAGTCGAGACAGTCAATGACAAACCTAAGCCCTGGTAACCTGTAGTCTTTTTCTGGATTTGCATACTAATTAGGATTAACTGGATTAAAAATTACAGATTTTATTATTAAATGTTATACAAGGGCTCTTCAGGACCCGTTCTGACCATCACCTGTTTTATGATAAATTCTAAAATGAGTAATCCATACCAAGGCAAAGTTACAGACACAGACTCGCACTCGCAAGCCAATCACACTGTGATCACACGAGTCAGACAGAAGTGACCCCCCTGCCCCCCCCCCAACGCTGACAGTCAGCACCATTTAGTCGGGCATGAGCGTGGCTAGAGGACGTTGGGAAATCAAACACGTTGCGGCGAGGGAGGCTACCGCGGCCCTGCCGGGCATCTAGGCTGCCGGACAGAGCGGGGCCGGCCCTCTCCCCACCCAAGGGGTTCTTACGACGGTACTCCCTCCACTTCAGGGCCTGTGGGGACAGATGGTGGGCTGGTGTGGGGGGTACCGTGAGGATAAGGGGGAACCACATTGTGGCAATGGCGGACAGAGAGGGTGGGGAAGAACCCCATTGGGGGTGGTTACAGAGGGAGAGACAGGACATGGCAAGGAAAGGGCAAGGAAAGCAGGCAGAGAAACACACAGAGCCGAGTTAAGACAGCAGAAAGGGATAAGTATCTTATTAAATTATAACACAGATATGCAGCTATAAAACTCACCTTTCGATTTAATACACAATCCTGAAATTATAAATACCTCAAATGATTCAATCTATTGTCTAACATTCCAAATGTGTTCAATAAAATCTGCAACATGAGGAGAGACAGACTGGATATATTATTATCTGATGTACAAGAAGGAAAGAAGCAGACAGCAGGTGTAAAAGGAAGAAAGATGGCGGGTAAGGAGAACATAGGGGGACCCCAAAGACACCGGGAACGGTGAGGAATAAACGGGGCTGGACGACATCATGATCGTGACAATTCATATGACATCAATTTGAATATCGTGAGCCCTGTAAAATTGCCCTTACTGGGGCTGCACGATATCGCATTGCGATTTTTTAAAACACCAGTGCACGATCTATAACACAAAAAAGGAGATGAAATTTACCCAAAATCAACACAAACAGAACTTATCTACCAACTGGGTGTGTGAAATAATTTGGTGATGTTGCCACACCGCAAGTTGTGTCAACAGACAGGTTTTACATAACAGGTGCAAAAATTTGTTTGGTTGCTGGCTGTTTATTACTATGTGGACGTTTACTTACCCTAACAAGGCATACTGTGACACTCAAAAGTCAGTAATCTGTATAAATTCATTGTGTCCTTATGTTTAATAAACATGTCAGACTGCAAAAAGTACCGCCACACCACTGACATCTTTTTACCTTGTTTAGCCACAATATTTCCTCTTTTAAAAAGTGACGTGGCTGCTGAGCCGTGTCTTTCTTCACCACCACTTCACAGCTTATTGCTTCCATGATTTACCAAAGCAGTAGCATGTGGCGTGCTCTGCTGACCAAATTTAATAAACATAAGGAAACGCCAAATTCATTTTTACTTTTATTTAACCATCATCCAAAGCCCTGGTGATTACTGCGCAACCACACAAATCGCAATTATATTGCCATGTGATATCATGCAGTCCTATTCTCAGCACTTATTGTTGACATAATTTATCATTACACATTATACCTGCTCCATAAGTATTATTAAAACCAGCTGGTCATCATAATCAGGAAAAAAATTTAAAGCCACCAGCATATTTTACTGTTTCCTATGTATGAATACTGTGATAAATACCAATATTATGAAAATTCCTTTACAATAGTGTGATACCATTTTTTATGCCATATTGCCCAGAGCATTCATGTCAAACCAGTTTCCTGGAATGTACAGTTAGGCAGTCATAGAAAAAAAACTAGCAAAATGTAATGCTAGCGTTTTGTAGTATTATGCCCTCTGACACAAAAGTTTATTTTTACATAATTCATTTATTAGATTAAATTATATTCCAGTTTGCAGTCCATTCATTTTGTCGCCTTTTTTCCTGATTTCGATCTGTTTAAGGGCAATTCTAGGTGAATTTTAAGCAAGAAATGGAGCAGTAAAGTAAAGAAATAAAGACCTGAATTATACTGAGCTAATTACTTAAAAAAACTATCAAGAAGAATTATTTTGCCATATTCCTTAGGCCTAAGGAAAAAAAAACAATCACATGCATGCCTTTAAAAGCCTACCATTAGGCAGCCGGGGTGCAGCACAGTTGGCCAAGGAGACATCTCTGCCCCCACACCGATGGACAGGTTCTGAGTGTGCCTGGGGCCCCAGGGCCGGGCTCTGCAGCGTGGGCAGTGAAGGAAGGTGCAGGCAGTGATTCGTCGCCAAGTCTGACGGGGGCGGAGGTGGAGTGGGAGGAAGCGACACCTTAACTCGGGGTTCTGGTGGGGTGGGGCCATGGCTGTCATGGGTGCTCTGGCTGTGGCCAGAGGAAGAGCGAGGCAGGGGCATCAGACCGGCCGACAAGGGGCAAGAGAGGCTGCGGGGGGGCCGCTGTGGGCTACTGGGGCTGCAGGTGGAACAGGAACTGGAGCTGGGAGCTCCCTGCTGGCGCACGGGTGAGTGGCTGCCCAGTGGGGATGGGCGGGCCGCATCAGGGGCCCTCCTCCCGTAAGCATGGCTGACGTAGTCACCCAGCAGGGGGCGCAGTGGCTTGACCTGCGGCTTCCCCAGCTGCTGCTGTAATGTGAAGGGCTGGATAGGCAGCGTGGTAGGGCGCTGATCTTTACTGTAGCGTATGACGTCTGAGGAAGAGGAGCCCCCTAAATAGGTTAAAAGAGCAAGGCATTATTATATAAAATTACATATTTAGCTGTGTCACTTTGCAGGTATAAAGCTTAAGGGAATTCCTCATATATAATATTTCCGATATGCAAAAAAACATTGGGTTAGAATTAAAAATGATAATATGTGTGCAGTTACATAAAATGAATCAACACAATCCAGATTCAACAATTTAACAGTGCTGTGGTATAAAATAAAAAAAACTAAAATTCTTTGTCTTCTTCCAAAAGAACAGAGACTTCCCAGATACTTTAATGGATACTTTAATAATATGGTAGAACAGGAAGGTATGGTAAGCCCTGTACGGACGTAATCAGTGCGAGTGAAAGCAGAACAGGCCCGAAGCTCGCCAACGATCACATTTCCTCATGACTGCGGGGAAGTCGAGCTGATGACTCAGGTTATCGATCCATCAAAAAGCCGATCCTGAAATGGCCTGGTGCCCAGCTACAATATCAGTGACACAGCCGATATCAGCTCCTGATTCCGCAGCCATTCTCATGGCTCACATACATTTTCACTCTTCAACAGCCTCCCTCCCCGTTAAATATCCCTTATCCAGGCCCCTAGCAAACATTTACAGACGAAGTAAACATTCTGTTCACAGCAGGTATTTTTGTCCCTTGTCGCCCCCCCCAAATATTACAAAAATTCAAACTATTTGCCCCGTGACAAGCTGGATAAATGGAGAATTTATAAACCTGCTGAAAAAACATGGACACAGGAAAAGTGGTCTATGCTGAAGCACAGAGGTACACAGGACCTTGGCTCGCATCTTTACACTGCATTCTTTGTAAAAATGGATATTCCCCAGGTTGGTAGATAACCTACATGTCCTCGACCCGCATGTCGAGTTCTGTTAGTCTGAAATGCTGAGGGACAAAATCTCCAAATAAGAGCACCAACAGCAGGATTTACACCACAGGTCTGCAGAACTCAAGCATCGGGGAAAATCTTACTCGCATTTTTCCAAGACTGCCGTGCCAGTGTAAGCCTGCCGACAAAGTGATAGCAAATGGAAATGGGACCGTAAGAGGCAGAGGCAAAGTCCATTGATAGCAAGGACAGGAGCCAGGGGTGAGAGCTTCTGCTCACCTTCGGCCTTGGAGCGCGCCTCGTGGGCGCCTCTGTCCACGTCGGCCAGCTGGCAGCGCGTGTGCAGCGCCGCGTCGTGGCCCGTCTGGCTGCAGCAGTAGCTGAACGGCAGCGGAGGCAGGCTGCGGCTCTTTCCCAGCTGGGGCAGCTCGGGGATCGGGGAGAACTCCTGGGAGGACTGGGAGTTGGTGGAGGAGGCCTCGGTGCTGGACTTCAGGTAGGGGGAGCCGCCGCTGGCCGCGGTCCCGCTCCGCCGCTTGCTGCGGGCTATTTCGGCAAAGGAGGTGACGCGAGGGGGTACCGGGGGCGATGCTGACAGGGCTCCCTCACTGAGACGGACAGGGCAGCTCAGCATGCGCTCCAGGGAGGCGAGCCGGGCCCCGGACGCCTGCGTCAGATCCAGGTCCTGGTCACAGCTGCGGGAGCGGGGGCGGCCCGCGCGGCCAGCCAGCGGGGGGGAGACGTTGACATACACCTGCCCTTCTATCGTGGCCTCTTCCGGCGGCTTGGTCTCGTCCGGCTCCTCCTCACACTGGCAAGCAAAGACAATCGACGGGCAGACAGGAGAGTTCAATGCTGACCAGTCAGCACATCGGGGCAATCAGCAATCAGACATTACCGCGAATAGGCCCGAGGCCGGGCCACGTCTGAGCCCCACCACGTCGGCAGTGGGCACTTTTAACGCTGATTTTTATGTCACATGAAAACTACAAAAATAGACGTTACATTGAATCTTTTTCTATTTTGAAAAATATATTCATGCACGACGTCGACTTTGAATTTGTTAATAAACCAAAGAAAAGTTCGTGGGGAACACGAACCATTCATCTCCTACAACTTGAACATATATAACATAAACTAAAGCACAGGTTTGGTTTCAACCCCCTAAACACACAATATAGCTGCAATATTGGTGGGGACATCTCCCTACCATCCACGCCTAAATCTATGCCCTTGTGATGAACATATCTGACTTATGATCTCACTTATACCCCTTTCCGTTCCCTCGCGTACCTGGGATGCCTCCACGCCCTGCCCGTCCTCCGCAGGCTGCCTGAACAGGTAATATTCTGTGGGCTGCGCAGGACTGGCTCTGCCAGGATCCTCCGAGCAGCTGGTGACCGAGGATCCGGCGGGACTGGGCGAGGACTGCGAGGAGAGGTCGCAGGTCACCAGCTTGTAGTAGTTCTGCGTGGCCAAGACCAGCCGCGCCCGGCTCTGCAGGCACGAGGTCAGCTCACAGGCCTCGGAGGTAGGGGCCTCACACGGCGGGTGATACGAGTTGCAGTTGGCATCTAGGGCCGGCGGGGGGGAAGAGCAGCCGCAGGGGGCCGGGTTGCTGCTCGGGGGTTCGGCCGGGGAAGCGTGCAGATCCAGGTAGAAGGCCCCGCCGGGCTCGGATGCGGAGCTG
The DNA here is from genome assembly GCA_026780765.1 of Petrocephalus schoutedeni. NCBI lineage: Eukaryota > Metazoa > Chordata > Actinopteri > Osteoglossiformes > Mormyridae > Petrocephalus > Petrocephalus schoutedeni. The sequence goes on from JAODKL010000118.1 coordinate 25,163,722, forward strand.
CCGCAGGAGTGCTCCGCCGAGGCGTTCAGGTTCAGCGGCCTGGCGGGAACCGCGTTGTTCATGCGGTTGTACATGGCGCTGAAGCTCACCAGCACGCCGTCGGAGCTGTTGCAGGACGAGTCGCTGGTGTAGCCGGGCTGGCCCTCCGAGATCCGCGCGGGCACGGGGCCGGCGACGCTGCAGCAACAGCAGCGCTGACGGGGCGCGGCCCGCTTGACGAAGTCCTCCTCCTCTTCCTCCTCGCCCCACTCCTGCTCGCCGCAGTCCATGGAGAGCGTGGAGCCGCTGCTGCCGTGCCGCCGCTGGCAGTCCAGGCCGAAGAGGTTAAGGCTGTCGAGGCGAGAGGCGGCCTTCAGCGGGCCCAGGTGGTCCGCGTCCGAGGGCCAGGCGCCGGCCGCGAGAGGCGCCCGCGCGTAGCAGGGCCCGTGGAGCCGGAAAGGCAGCGGCTCCGTGCCGTCGTCCAGGCCGTCGCTGGAACTGTTGTGAAGATGGAAGGAGCAGTCCTCCAGGTAGCCGCTCAGGTCGTCCCCGTCGTCTCCTTCATCTTCTTCCGCATCTTCCTCATCCTCGGCATCGAGGAGAAAGGGGTTGTGTCGCAGCGGGTTGCCCTTCCTTCGGGGGTGGGGCCGGGACCGGGGCAGCTCCTCGGAAGCGTTGGAGGTGAAGGAGGAGGAGTCGCTGACGACGCTGCCCCCACGCCCCCCACCGCCCCCCTTACCCCCTCCCTCGCACCCTCCCGCACAGCTTGAGCTACTGCTGCTGGACGTTTGGATGAGGCTGCTGTAGACCAGTGCTTCTCGGTGGAGCACATCCCGCTCGGGCAGCGAGGTGGTGCGGGTGAGACCCAGATGCTCAGGGGAGCCAAAAGGGTTGGTGTTGCCACCTGGACTGCAGCACTGTCGCCCCTGGACCTGGCAATGCACCAGGGGGAGGTGGTGCACAATAAGTGTCTCCCCCGACAGCTTGGGGGGGCTGTCCATTCTCTATGCCGGGACTGGGGCAGCGCACTCAGGCAGTCAAAATGAATGGGTTGATCCAAAACAGGCTTTAATGTAGACGGCCAACACCAGGACCCGGACTACGAGGCCCCGGAGAAAACAGACAGCAGACTATAGTGCTTATAGTAGAAGCACCACATCCCAGGAGAAACATCTGAAAAAGGGAAAGAAAACCACATTACTTTTGAATGTAAAAGATATTAGCATGCCAACTGACATAAAAATTATATGCATTAGGGTAAGGTTACAATATACAATAAACACATACCCATTTGATTTTTGACACTAATTACAAGAATGGAGATGCTAAATAATTAATAAATCACAAAAGATTAGCGAATATTTCTCCTGTCTAGTGACACCTGCCTGGTAACAGCCTGACCTTCAAGTTCCCATCGCAGAGAAAATCCAAAAATGGTTAAGGAACAAGGCTGCATGGAAAAAGCTAGCACAGAAGTGTAAAGTACCAAAGCACAAATACTTCTTTACTGTGCTTAAGCAGGTATTTTCCGTGTCTCTACTTTACATGAATATTTTGAGATGTTTCTACTTTTACTCTGCTACATTTCTGAGACAATGACTTATGTTAATAATACATTATTAAATGTGACGCATAGATCGATCTTTAATTTTCCACCAAATGAAAAAGATTCATTCCGCAATCAGCACAGCAAGCTTGGCAAATTTCATTGCTTTTTCTGAATTAAAAATATATGTGAGTTCTCCTTGTTACAATGTTGTCTTGAGTAAATTTAAAAGGATATTTAAAGGTTATTTTTTGATAAATCAATAGATCTGAAAGTAGTCCTTTTTACTTAAGTACTTTTAAAAACAGGTACTCTTTACTTTTAGTTAGTATACTTTACTTAGTATAGTATAGTTTACTTATAGAATAGTATTTCATTGGACGACTTTTACTTGAGTAACATCTTGGTATGGTATCTGTACTTTTACTTGAAACAGTACTTCATACTTCATAGCCTTCGACTTCATAGAATGCTTACGCAGACCTTTTAAAGCCGATGGCATAATGCCGTTTTATTATGCCGGTTTATTTCTTTAACCTAATGACCTTCTCTCCTAGTTTAAAGGCTGTTGGTGATTTAATGACTGCATAAAACAAACATTGATCCTCTGGGAGACAAGCGCTGGGAATCCTTTTCCCGTCTCCATTTGCAATCACTTTATCAGTGGGCTTACACTGGTACTGTATTGCAGGCTTGAAAAATGAGAGTAATATGTCCCCCATGCTTGAATCCCAAACTGTTTTCAGCAGTAAAGGGAGGATAAGTCCTGAGCTCAGGGCAGGAGTGGTGACTCAACATGGAACTAGGGCTGGGCATCGTTCGAAATTTTTCGATACCAGTACCAGAACGATACTTTGATTTCTATACCAGTTCCCGAGCAATACTTTTCAATACCAATAGGTTTCAGATACAAGAGCTCTTTTTACGAATATAATATAATATACATTTTAATAGATACAATATATAATGATGATAAGACAAACAATAATAATGATTATATATCTATATATATATATATATATATATATATATATATATATATATATATCGAGTAAAAATCAAAAATATTCCTTGCTCAGACCACTCTCAGTAACCACAGTTAACTATGAGTACCCCACTAACCTTGCCATTTAGGAGATGGACTTGTAATGATCTGGCCCTTGCCAATACAGTTAGATCATTATTGCTGCCCATTTCTTCTGCATTCAACATGCCAACTACGAGCACCAATTGTTAGCTTAATATAATAATACAATATTCCCCAGACCTTGACATGCACCATATAATTGTGAAAGTGACCATCATTCACCATCACAATGGGGTGGTATTAATGTTTTGGCTGCTCAGTGTATATCTTGGAGTGAAGTTGGCTAAATGTTCAGCTGTAAGTCAAAGCCACCTTTGAGCTGTCAAACTATTTTATGAAAACAGAGTGAGGTCAACACATAATGTAAATACAGGAATTCCTTCCATTTTGAAATATACTTCATCTATTCAGTAGAAACATACATACTCCAAAGAATAAGTCTTAAAATACAGACGAAAATACATTGTCTATATATGTTGCAATGGTCAAATAAAGCAGCTACCATGCAAAAGCATTTCACTCCAATTGCTCCAGTTTTTTTTTTTTTTGCAGTTTATCACATTATTCTCAAAACAAAAGGCAACAGTTTAGGAACAGGTAGTATGAACTGAAAACCTATTTGACGAGTATCTCTAAAAACAGAAGCCTGAAAATGCACTTCATCCTCAAGGTATTAGCCCTCAATAGAATATAACAAATATTGCGAATTACGATATATTTGTCCTCAGAACCATTTCTTGTCAACCGAAATACACCAAGTAACAAGGTTTCCTCGTCCTTTCCCTCCATCGGCTTCTGTGTGAGATGCTGAATGTTTTGAATTTTGCTATGAACTGTGGAATTCTGTGCAACATCACAACTGAAACTCTCGCACTGTATGCAACCAGGAAAAAATACTACAGCTGTTGATTAAAAATCATTGCTTATCTACCTCTGTTTAGGTATCAAAATACCACAGACCTACACAACCAAAGAAATAATGATGCAGTACGGCTTTAAAATTAACGCTAACGCATTAACTTTGACAGCAATGCACAATAAAAGCATATTGATATAAAAAATAATCGTCTCATCCTATATCTTATTTGAAAATATATCGATATACCAAAAAAAGTCAATATATCACCCAATCCTAGTTTGAATCCCACCTCCAACCTGTCTGTGTTGAGTTTACAGGTTGTTCCTGTGTAACATGGGCTTCTTCTTCCAGTCCAAAGACAAGTGGATCAGCTAAGCTGGCCCTATTGTGAATCCCATCCAGGCAGTGCCTCCTGCTGACCCATGACCCTGCCCAGAAGAAGTACCGTAAGGCCAATCCCAGGCTGGATGGAGAACTTAGACACATGGCTTTGAAAGGTTTGACCATATGAATAATACTGTAACGTTAACGCATCGTGTTTTAGCAATTTAGCCTGAAAGCCTACAAACAATAACATTAGATGAGCGCTGATCTCATACGACAAGGAATACTTAATAATGTAATCACCTAAAATGTCAATCGCCCCTTCTACAGGAGAAAACTATAGAAAACGAACTGGACCAAGCACGGCCCTTTTTTGCCCACTCGTTACGCACAAAACAAACAAACCACAATATCCAGACAGAAGAAAACTCCTCCCTGTCTAACGGCACAGTGAACTCGCCAAGAAGCATGATGCAATACGCCTTAAACCCGCACAGCAGGAGCTCAGATAACGAGCCGCACTATACAGTCATGTTGCAGCCAATCCTGACACAAGTCGCCGCTAATTTAGGCTTCTGGTTACAAGAAAGGGTGCATCAATCGTGTGATATTCCTGGAGTTCGCTGACACGTGTAGCCGCCAGCATGGAAACAACACAGACGCTCAGGAAACACTAACCATCTTCAGACAAGGGCATCAGCCCTTGACGCCCACAACAGTATTCAGTTCTAAATCTAATTCCAGGCACTGTAAAACAGATTCTCACATTTCAGTGCCAGCTTTTCACAGCTGACCTATACTATGAGAATAACATCCCTTCCATGAATCCAGAGGCACCTCCCTCCAGCAGCCAGTTAAAAAGCTCACAAAGCCAGGGCAGTAAGGGGGGGGGGGGGGGGGGGGGGGGGGGGGGGGGGGAGCTGCGTGTGGGAGCAGGAACAACGAAGCGGTCGCCCTCCCCCTCTAAAACGGGACCCCCGTCACCTCGGCCTACCGTCACCGAGAGCCCTCTTTGTCCGGAGCGCTCCGGGAGAGCAGGGACGCGTGGACCCACACGATGCTATGGCCGCGCCGAGCCTGTGCCTGTGTGCCGGGCCTTTCTAGCTTAGTCAGTCTGCGTCTGCACAGCAGCACTGCAGAGGGAATGCGCATTATTCCGCTGCACGGCGGACCGAATCGCAGTCACGCTCGCACCCGCGCACACGCACATGTTCAGGCACACGTACCAGGGCGATGGGGATGCTCTCCGCTCGCTTTGCAAACGGTCTCACCGCTTCCTTTATTCCGGCGGACGGGGAGCCGGGCCGCTCCCACAAGCCCGTGGCTCTATAGCAACAGCATCACTGCTCGCACTGAGCATGCCCGGTGATTCGGAACATGCCAACTGACCAGAAAGGGGGGGGAGGTTCTATCCCTATTAGCATATGAGCTGGAAAGAGGAAGCCAGATACAGACACAGATGGGAAGTCTTGAGGAGGCTGTATGGTTCCATTTCATTTAGCACGTAAAACCGTAGTGGAGTGGAGAGGGGACACATTGAGCTAGGAAAGGATTTGTAAACTACCATTTACCATTACCTGAAGAAGCTCAAAGTGTCCTCCCTGGCATGGATTATCTGATCACGCTACTGTTACTCCGGCCTCTCGGGAAGCCTGGCTAGTGGGGTGCAGGTTCAGGCCAGACATACACTCCCAAGTGACCCAAACACAGCTATACTGCTGGGAAGAGACAGTTAAAGACAATGCCAATCTGTTCACTGTTATCACACCGGACCATTTAAATAAGTTTATCGAAATGGAAACAGGGGATAACAAACAAGTTACAATTCCTCATAGTGCCTTTCATAAAAAAAAAAAGTTTCCTACAGAATTAACAACTCATCAGGGTCATTTGCTCCAGAGTCTATGAACAGGATGCATTCTTTCAACAAGCAAAAAAATGATACTTTTCCCGTTCCATCTTCTTTTTAGTGTTAATTTGTCCTCAAATAATCCTAAAACTCAGTGCATAAGGGCATCTTGCCACTAAGCACAACACAAAACATTAGAGTACCTAGTAATGACATTTGGAAACAGCAAAGATTTCGTCTAGTACGACACATCATGACAGTGAGCGACTGAAGAATGTCAAACAGCCCTAGAAAACAAACACAAATGTCCCAAAAAAGATGCTTTTCCTAGCCTGTTAAGTAATGGCTAGTCATCTCAGGAAATACACAAAATACAGTAATGAAGTGAGTATACCTCCTATATCACATGGCAGCCCCTAGGGCTGATGGGAAGGCAGATGCTTCATATAAGCTGCACAAGCAGCAAGGTAATCAGCTACACAGCCCTGTTTACCTCCAGTACACAGTAAGCAGCCAATTACCCTAATCTCTATCCAGCGCTATCTGGAGGTGATACCTCTGCATATAACATGTCATCTGCACCAAGTATAGCATGAGTCCCGCATGAGTGCACGCAGTAAAATCGGCCGCCCTAGAACTGGTTAGCAAAAAATGCAAGAAAACAACTTTGCTTTGGTACATATTGCTAATGTGAAGTTCTTCAAAAGCCTGACAAAAAAAAAGACCTAGAGTTAAATGTGATAATATATATAAGCATGGCCCCACAGAGGAAAAAGTCTGAATCAGTTTCTAACATTATTGTAACTAAGGCTCTCATTACTGATTGCATCCAATATATAACAGCATGTCAGTGTCAACTGTCTTATTAATATTGGAGGTACATGGTAACTTAGCACAGACTTGGCCAATTTAGTTATTTAAAGGTGTTTAGGATACTGTATTTTTTAAATATTAACACTGAAACACAATTACTTGACTCCTTGTCAAGGTCACAAAAAGGGCTGCAGCTAGTAAAGGTAACGGTACATCCTTAGTGGCATGTCCAAGGTGATATTTTGTCAGGGGACACAGAATCTCTAGCTATGCCACTGCCCACATCAGGATGATAACCAGAAAGGCGGGCTGTGGGAATGACAACATTGTATTCCCCGGACAGGCCCGTCTCATGCTCCACCCATCTAATCCCTACTCCTCACACACTGACCAAACAGTACAATTTCTACAAATACTGGATGGATCAACTGGAAATGTGAAAGCCAATGCTAGTTGTGACATGGAACTCTGAAACTTTCATGGTTACCTGTTACATGTTACCAGTTACTTGGTTACCTGTATTTTTGGCTTAAAGTAAAAGTCTTTAAATGTCATTTATGCTATTTACCAACATTAGCATCCCAGAGATATCTTCTGCACAGTGATACGATTGGTGTGTGGAGTTCGGTAGAAGAAAATAAAATATAAGAAATATTAAAAAAATAACCCCGTTGTTTCTTGTCATCCCCTTTCCCTTTCTTTTCTGACAGGCTCCAACCCTAGACTGGAGCTCGTAACACTACATTAAACTGCACACTACGAAGTCTGTGGATTATCTTTAATAACCGGGTCATGATTTCTGGTAAGGGACAGACATTGCTGTGGAATTTATCAAGTGTATTTTTCTGAAGTTTTAATCATCACAGAAATAAAGCCATTCAGTCATTATATTCTAAGAGAAGCCCCACATTTCTACGTCCGACATCTCCAAAACTAGGCAACTCCCAACAGATCAATCTAGATGGATAAACAGCACTAAAACCTTGCCATAACATATCTTTTTCATTTTTGGGGTGAACTACCCCTTTAATATAAGCCTGTTGTACAACAGCCACAGACATCCACAACTTAAACAGCTTAAGGCTTTTAAGGGCAAACTGTCTCTCGCACATTGGACATGGTAACTTACTAAATGCACAAGCTCTCTGAAGGAAATTCAGATTTTCACCAGGAATGCATGCTACTGCTTTCTTTTGTACTGGTCAGAACTAGCTATTCCCCATTCTTTGTTGAGCCTTAATTAGGTAAGGAAGATTATGACCAAGATTTAAGCCCAGTAATCTGCCTTTAGATATAACAAGAGACCCAAATACTTGTCGTCTTTTGCTGTTCTTCTGCTTTAGCTGTTTTATTTGAATGTTCCATGACTGAAACAACTGAGCAAACAGGAGTAATTATTCCACCTGAATAACCAACCTTCAGCTTGCAAAATAACATATTCTACAAAGCACAACACACTAAAATATATTTAATCTGATTAGTTACTGGACTCAGTTAATGCAGGTAACAACGGGGTCGTTCATAACGGGGACCAGATCAATGAAAGACAGCAGCGTTCCAGCAACAGCTGTTTATCAGTATGTTGAGGTCTTCAGCTGTCAATGAATGAAATGAAGAACATTGACTTCAAGGGCTTTGGAGCACGTTGCCTCGTAACAGCCACCATGGGATACCGTACACTCTGCTGCTTCAGTGCAGAAAATTTCCATCAGCTTTACAATGGTCTCCTTGTTTAATAACAAGCCGGGACAGTTGAATTTCAGTGTGCACCAGAATGGTAATGAGTCTAAGCAAAAAGTTCTCAAAAGTGTCCACCAAGTAGTTCATTACTGACAGAGCTGGAATCACAGACACAGACACAGCTGGGTCGTCATAACACAGTGAGGTAAGTTCCCACTTTTGTACATTCTGCCCTGCGATCCAAGAGCTGTGGAATGGCCTGCAGTCTGAGTCAGCATTCCACCACCATGAACGAGTCCTTTGTACACAGCACTGGAAAAATCCAAGTGTAATAGACTACATCCAGTCCACATCTTACCATACCCAGGACTAAAGAAGTATGAAGAATTGCTGGCTGGCAAACTGTAAAACATTACCAAATATTTAAGAGAAACCAACTGAATCTAAAAGTGATGGGAACAAACACTCGAGTACCAGAAAGAGCACTCACATACACAAATACTCAGCGGTGAAGCAGGGATATATTAGAATATTTGCACATCGGAATTCAGATCCCTTTAATACATGCCAAACAAGCATGCAGCTGGAAACAGCATGTTGAGTATAACATGCAATACATTTTTAGTGGGAATATTAAAATGTAGTTAAATTGGTGTAGGGCTGTATGTATGTATGTATCTTTTACTCAGTGCATTTTTTACTCAGTGCAAAGCATGTCTGTAACTGCATAATTAGGCCTGCTGGCCAACCCCATGGCATCACATTATGTCCACTAACTCTTGACAGTGGGTGATATCAGATGAAATGACAAAGTTTGCCACAGGGACCCTGCACAGGTGATGCAGCGAAACACTGGTCACCTGTATGATCACCACTCATACCACTTTATATTGCTAAAACGATGTTGATTCCGTCGATTTTATTTAAAGTGTACCACCACCTTATCCACAGTATCCCCCAAATCTCTCTCTGATCGTGCCTCAACTGCAGCCCCCAAGTACTCGTTTTTCTGTCTAGTTGGATACTTGAGCGCTAAAAATGACTATAATTCACATCCTCTCATGTGCCTCCTTGAGACATTTACACACTGGTAATGTTAGCAAGGGAGTCCACCAGGACAAAATGGGTTGGAGCTGAACCTCAAAGGCTTGGCAGCTTTGATTAAGGATCTCAGGGTGATGAAGAGAACCTGACGATTTTTCTGAAGTGCAAACTTGACTCAGTTATCCAGTTGTGAAATTAACCAGTCATATCTTAGCTCAAGTTATAATTCAAGTGTATATCCTGTCATTACCTATATATACATACTGTTTTTACTATTCATCCTTTCTACATTATATAGTTGTGTCTGAAGTTGCTACTGTCTTTGTAATGCAAACTACAAAGAATTATGAGTGTGTTAACTTGTGTAAAATGGTGACTTTCATTACAGTGGGCGATGAACTGAGAACACTGACCCTACTATGAATAAAGAATATGTGCTGACTCAAATATAATTACAAGTCTCACGCCACGTCTACATGGAAAACTGCATTATGTTCAGTTAAGGACAAAAAATATGGATTGCTGTATTTCATTTGCAAACTTTGTTCCTGGTGGGTTAAAATGGCTTCCCCCATAACAGCTAAAACCCATACTATTATAATCTTGCATTACTCTGTATTACAGTTAATCCACTAGCTAATACAACAAGGTTTTATATTTCTTTCTTTGTCTCAAGATCTGCAATTGCAATACCATAATTTTATTACTACCGTATAGCCTAAATCAATTTAAAACTTTACCACAGCCCACCTAGTTATTACAAATGAATAGGCCTATACGTTGCACAGAACCAAACTTACTCAGGTAAACTATGTAGGTATTTTTCATGAAAAAGAGACCCAATAAACTAAAATCATCTGAGTGGAAACAGTTTTACAACATTGTGGGGTAAAATCACTTTCAAAGTAGATTTTGAGTTGATTTTAACTCACAACCTGACCTGCTCTGGATAGTCAGGAATCCACTCGGATGCTAATCGCATACCACACATACCTCTGATGCACGAACTTGTTCCGTTTTAATTTAGGTAAGAAGAAAATGCTAGTTATAAAAGGCCATAGGTAGCCACACAAGCTTCTCTAGCTTTAAATATAAATATTTATGTATTGCTTCGGGCTTCACATCATGAAGGTCTTTCCATGCAAGGTGCAAGGACGCCCGTCTATGCGCACTCTTATTGTCTAATGCTTCTTGGACCACCACCATCACCTATTTCCATTATGAATCAACCGTCTATCCCGATACATTATCCGTATATTCCGTCGGGCATGGGTCCGCGCTTTGATCGCATTGCCGAACCGCAGCACAATGGCATCGCTTCATCGGATGCGCACGTTTTCATTCTCTCTCGGTCGCGCCGTGCAATTTCTAAGGCCATTATTTCAACACTACAATCCATTGATGGATCGTTTTTTTTTTTTTATTCTATAAAAACGCGCAATCACATTAAAACCGCCGCCGTCGGTCCGCGGGATACGGATATGTGGAAGAAGCGTCATTACTGTACCTCGCACTGGGGCGCCGGCGGAGCGCCTATAAGCGGCTCCCGGCTTTGCTTCGCCCGCAGTATGACAATGGTTAGCCGGCTAGCCCGGTTAGCCTACGGCAGGCTTCTGGGGCTACCCCCATAGCCTAGCCGCCGTGTTAACGGGCCCGAAATAAGGGGACGCCGCCGAGAGGACAGCACGCCCCATGTCCCACTAGCATGCAGCCAGTCACCCACACGCATTATACCCCATGAGCGCCGGCTGTTTGAAGCCCCTTCGGTTGCACTCGTACCCAGCCGGTCTGTCGCAAAGCCGCATCCCCCCATACAAAAGGCGGCGGAGCCGCATCCATAAATGACTTACATTAAAGGTCCGCGGCGCATTTAGGCGAAGCGCTTTTAATTCTGATGTCAGTAACATCCAGATGGATTTTACGGCAGCTGGAGGAGAAACAGCAGAAGCGTAGTTTTATTTGCCAGGGATGGAAAGGAGCTGCTTGTCAGCACAGCTGGAGACTGGGCTGGGCTGCCCGGTGCTGGTGCGTCACAAGTCTGCCTCCTCCCCGGGGCTCGCCCCCGTGTTCCACTCCTGGAAATCTTTATCCTTCTCGGCATCATCTGTATGTGATTTTTTTTTAATGCATTATATCACAAATGAGCACATTCTATGTGGTCGTGTTAATAAAAACATCAGGCGTTTATTTTTGCAAATACAATTTCATTTATCAAAATCCGTGCAAGATTTATAGACAGATACATGTGGACATTACAGCCAAAATAAAGCAAACAGTGATTATTCGAAAAGAAGACAATGACATTTTAACAGAAAAAAAATGCGTCGTCAGGGATAAATAACCCAGATAGAAAACTGGCGTTAACTCTACTCAGGAATACAATATTTCTAGGTATGATTTCCCTTTAGTGTATTGCCTTTATGTTCGATATATGACTGTGTTGTTATATTAAATGATTACAATTAAAGGTAACAAAGTGTGTCGTTGCGTATAAGCAGTTTGCCTAAAGAGCTGACACACATTCATATTTTCAAGGCAATATGGAAATGTACAATGAACAACAGCGTTTAAATGCATTTATGGCCTATTTGGTCTTGCCCAAAAGCATTTCAGGATGCTTAAAGAAGGTAACTGGAAAATATGTGTTATTTTGTAATGATTTTGGTCCCTTGAAAAATAATAAGTGCTCCGAAAACCGAATGTTTTTGCCTCTTTATCAAATAATGAACTACTGAATTCTCATTCGTAGTATACACGGACCTTAAAAATACAAAAAAGCTCATTAGAATTCACAACAAAAAAACGATTTTGCTTTTGTAAACATCAAACCATACTGATATAGAATCAACAAATTATCTGTGCCAAAATATTCACCTGCCATATTAATCACAGTTGATCCTTTTCAGTGGCTATTGCATTAACCTGTGCAGCCTGCTGGTGTGAGAGTTGAGAATTCATTGCCTAAGCCAAAGATCATAAGTTCTGTCCTAGAAGGGTCATGTGTATGCAATAATGCAAACATTGTTTTTGGATAAGTTAGCTGTGTTTGCCCCATACCGGGTCATAATGGAATTTTAGTGATTTTTCAGAAATGCCTAAGTCTAAATACAATGTATAACTACTAATTGGCTACAAGGAAAGTTAAGAATAAAATCCATGTATGGATTGAATTTGAATTCCCTGGAACAAAAACAAGTATGGCATACACCTATCAATGCCCAGGCTGGTAACCACATGTATATGCAAATAAGTTAAACCACACAAAATTATGTTTTAGGCAGCATTAATAAATCCGTACAATATATAAAATTTTTCATAGTACAGTACATGAATTTAGAATCTGGAATGAGCGGAGTTTCTAGACGTGTTTCTCTACCAGTTTTGCATATTTAGGGCTTAAAGAACTTATAAATTTAATTGGCAATGCATTATTGCACCGACCAGAGCAGATCAACATGCGTAATAAAAGCAAAGAAATATTGCAATAATGCAATACAGGATTAGTGTTATTAGTGGCACCATCTGTATTTTCATTGTAGTTATTTATCAAAAAGGCCACAATGGCCATCCATTCAGGGTAATTCCTGTTAAGGATAACAAGAAAATTCCAAAATGTTTTCAAATCAAACTCAAGAAGCTGAAAACTATTTGCATTTTAGTCTCTATCAATCATTTATTTTCAATAACCGCTTAGTACATAGTCATGGTGAGCCTGGAATCTGTCCCATAAGGCAGAGGGCATAAGGCTGGAGGCACTTTAGACTAGATACCAGTCTACCACTGGGCCCATACCCTGGCTAATTTAGAGACACTAATTCACCTGAATGTTTTTGAACTGCAGGAGGACTAAAGAGTATCCAGAGAAAACCCACATGCACACACCGAGCCAGTCAGTGTCTCTGCCACAAACCTGGAGGTGTGAGGTCTCTCACCAAGTTTTTAGTGTCCAGCAAATCAATTTAAAAATTAAATTCAATTAATAGTATATCATTGGTAATCTCAATAAGAATATCTGACGCAGATACAACCTGCACCACAGGGATGACGTTTTCTTCCAGACACTCATTTGAAAACGTGCTGGTTTCAGGTACATCACGGAGAATATTCCCCCAAGATCCTTCACTGCTTTAACTTTGAATGCCCATTGGGAAATTCTTTGTGTCTTTAATGACATCCCTTTTCATGCTGTTCTAAAGGTTCCACAGACACACGCTGTGACATAGGTGCTCCATCCCATGGGCATCAAACTGGTCCAGATGGCCTCGCATCCTCTCACATGCCTCTGGAGACCTCTCCCATAGTACGGTATGTCTGCATGGGGGTCTCCTGCCTCGCCGAACTCTGCTGTCGCCCGGATGGACTGAATCCGCCCACGTGGCCGATGGCGGGTCGCCGCAGGAAGCGCCTGGAGGTCACCAGGTCACCGTAGCCCTGAGTGTGAGAGAAGGCGTAGCCCGAGCGGCGGGAGCTGGTGCGGCGGAGCCGGGCGCGCTTGGGTGGCGGGGGTGGAGTCGCCTTCGCTTCTTTCACTTTGAACCTCACCTGAGGAACACGATGAGGGGGACACATTTGGGAGGGGAGGGTCAATAGTGTGGGGAGGACTGTGGGAGCATAAGTGGGAGGCAGCCTGCAGCAGGATGTACAGGCAAAACATCACAAGATCTGAAAGCCATTTTTATCTTCTTGGTGCTCCTCTTTTAGAAATGTCCTTACTACAAAGTAGAATCCGAGAGATTTAAGTGACTATTATCAGCACGGCGACAGAACTCAGATCTCATTCACATGCCAGTTTAATTCTGCTCCAGAGCCCCTCTGGGCAAGTCTAATGACATGTGTCACTGTGTTTTTCTGGTTATCAAGTTCACAGCCAGCTGGAACAGAAATTGGAAAATGACTCAGCACATGTCTCTCCAGACCCAGAGCCACCCTTTTATCATTTCACACACTCACAGGCACCACCCCGAACAGTCAAGTGACTAAATGTCCTGGAAAAGTTTGTCCTTCACAGACCAGATTTGATGATGGAAAATACATTGTACTGTATGTTCTCTCTTATCTGGCTCTTGAAGTGGCATGCATTGAGTGAGTCCTGGCGCAGGAGAATTCTGAGTTATCTTTGCCCTTTTACACATGTAGACATTCTACTGGCCTCAATGATCATCAGATTCCCTGAGTCTTGAACCAGATAGCTTAAGATTATGACTCTTAAAAAGGCATTTGATATATCCTAAGTTGTTGTTGTTAAACCATAAACTGGAAAACTTTAGCTTACTTATTCTATATTATTCTATATACTTATTCTTAGACTATATTCCGAGCTTGAGATTGTGAAGATCTAGGTTCTTAATCAGTAGGCACCATAGTAAGGGTTTTGTTAGAGCAGGTCATGTCATGAATAAAGATTCATGGTCTACACCAAGCCTGCTACATTGTCATAAGAAAGTACCTATTTGTACCTTTGAGGGTACAGTTACTTATCACTGGGGTTGCACCCTCAAGGGCCTGGCAATTGTATCCTAGCTGTAGGTAAATATACCTTTTAATGTAAAGAAATGGACTCTGAGCAACATTTTTGTACCATTGGGGGTACATTCGTGATTTTATACCTTGGGAAACAAAACTGTACCAGGGCTGTACCCAGGACTTTCAGTTCCAGAAAGTTAATATCCAGACCAAGATTTTGTTTCAACCAGCCACATGAGTACTCTGTGACTGTGACTCTTCATACTCAGCTCGTTGGTGGAAACAAAATCTTGGCCTGGATTTTTACTTTCTGGAATTGAAATGTCCACCTCTGGCTGTAACCTTTTTCCTGACAGTGCACCTTGTTAGTTATGTTCATGCCGAAACTGGGGTTTTATTAATGGTATTAAGTGCATGGGTATTAAAAGAAGCAAAAAGGTAAAAACTTCATAATATTACCCCCCTACCTTGTCATTGATGGTGGGACGCAGCTGGATGAGCAGGAAGCGGTAAGCTACTACTGGAAGTACACACAGGATTGATGCAAGAATGATGGTCAGCCACACGTTGGGCTGGGTCAGGGAGTTTCTGGCTGTGCCTGTCGTACATAAAATACTCATATTAGCATGCCTCATGTTAAACCCTATAGGTCTGTGTTTCCCAACCCGGTCCTCACGGACCCCCAGACAGTCAATATTTTTGCTGTTTGGCAGGGAGCTGGGAGGGAGCAAAAACGCAATCTGTCTGGGGGGTCCCCGAGGACCAGGTCGGGAAACACTGCTATAGATTATTGGAAAAGGCATTAATTGAACCATCTAGCTGACACAGATCATTACAAGTATGCAATGAAATGAGGAAACAAAACAAAAAGTAATGCTATAAAGTAATGGTAAGAGAGGAGGTAAGACGAAAGGAGCTCACCGATGAAAGGGAAGGAGGCAGTGAAGATGAGGTACATGCCATTGCTGTACATAGTGAATGTGATGGCAAAGTAAACTGCCAGGCTTCCCCACAGAAAGAACTGGTTCACTGCTGTCCAATAAGCTGTGTCCAGCCCCAGCTGAGGAAGAGCAATGCAAAGAGAGCACTCAAAGCCATGGGCAAGAATGTGCTGCACACAGGTATAATCAGGCACACACTGGAAGAGAACTGTGGCCACATTGGGCTGTTCAGAGATATATACAGTACTGTACATGTGGGTATACTTGCCAACCCAGTCACAAATACAGGGCTCACGGAAAGTCTTTGGATGGTTGTGTAATTCTGTAAAAATGTTGCATGTACTGGTTTCATAACAAAAGTCCATTGACAAGCAATGTTTAACATATCTATAACACGGAACATATCTTCCATGCAGACATTTTCCTTTCATTCGGTTCTGTTCTTCTCGTTTTGCTATATACACTCACCAGCCACTTTATTAGGCACACCTGTCCAACTGCTCGTTGATGCAAATTACTGATCAGCCAATCACGTGGTGGCAACTCAATGCATTTAGGCATGTTGACATGGTCAAGACGAACCGCTGCAGTTCAAACTGAGCTTCAGAATG
>JAODKL010000118.1:25199824-25220135 GCA_026780765.1 Petrocephalus schoutedeni
CCCCCCCCCCCCCCCCCCCCACCCCATGATAACCACAAAACAATACAATTGAACACACAATGTCTAATTAGCTTATGATATATAGCTCAAAATTGCACTAAATGGTAGGGATAGAATCCTGGAATATTTGTGTTTGTTTTCTCTATGCACAGTAGGAAGCAAGAGTCTCAATAAGCACCCTTGTGACTTGTGTACTTTTTGTTTTTAATAGGCATAGATGTAATACTTCCCAACCATTCATCCAAAACAGGGACATGACAGGCCTGGCACCTATCCCAGCAAGCATTGCGGTAACAGCCTAGGTGGGATGCCAATCTATCATAGGTCACACACAGTATTGCCAAGTATACTTATTATATGCAACTTTGGGTTATTGTTCCTGAACTCGCTTATAATTTCATTGAATTTATGGGCTTGTTTCTTATTTTCTTTCTTTTGGGCTTGTTCTTATTTTGAGGTTCTAGGCCTATTTAGCCTAATTGAAATTTTTGTAGTACATCACATTTACTCATTTGAAGAAATTCACATATTAATGACAAATGTAGACCCAGCCCATCATTGATCAAATTATTGACAGCTGACATGCATAAAATAACTTAAATTACATCATGCCATCAAACGGTATTTTGACAATATTTTGATTTTCTGAAGCAACGCCATTTATTCACAGAACAGGGTTGGGGTGGGGGTTCATGTATAATCATTTTACATCACTTGAATTTCTGGCCAGAATTTTATACTGAATGTGTTGTTAAAGGTTAATTAAGAGTTCTACTGTCACACTAACAAAAGAAAATGACAAGTTAAAACTTTACAACCATATTATGCATGTTATAGTTACAAGGAGTACACGCAATGTGGCAAACAGGACAAACTGTATTCCATGTTGTTACGTATATCGAGCTTCATTTTGGTTTTGATTTCTCCGGCCTTATTATATTTCGGGCTTGTTTTAAGGGGTGAGGCTGCTTGTTTGTCTTGTAAGATTCGGCACATTTACAGGCAGTCTAGGCAGTGATGACAGCTAGCCCGACTGCATGTCTTTGGAATGTGGAAACCATGTAACATTGGGAGTACATGCAAAACCCACACAAGCAGAGAGTTTGGGCAGGGAACAAATGCTAGAGGTGTGAGGCCACAGAGCTACTCACTGAACCACCACACCAGCCGTAAAAGGAACACTGATTTTAATTTTACATTATCAGCACAAAACTAACTATCTTAACTGTTGAAAGAAAAACAAAGGTTCGGAACTGAAACGTGAAACTGACAGAATAAATGAATTTGTGGTAGTGCGTTTGTGAAAACACGTACGATGGAAATGCCAAAATTGTGCTCTCACTAGTGTCATTCTTACCCCAACATATGTCTGATCAGATATGTGGTTGTTTCATGCATTGATCTTTATTCCTAACCATTTGGGGAATTACCTTATCTGCATAAACTGCACACAATGGCAGCTCCTTTACAAAAATTGAGAGCACAGGTGAATTTCTGTTTACTTAAAGTGTCACACTTTGTTATCTGACATCGTTAACCATGAAATATTAACCACTCACCCCCCCGAACCACCATAGATATTAAAGGGAGGCGGGAATGGAGGAAATGTTCCCTTGTCCTATATGCAAAATTTCAGGAATCGTAGCAGGCTTTAAATAAAGTTCAATGAAAGACAAACTGCAATTGCATAGCACTGGAGGTCAATGTGTGACACTTTTCTGCTAAACACCACATATATCACCCAGCCTTTAACTACACAGTGGGCCTTTCTGATTCCTCTCTAATGAGCAAAGGGATGGTACCAGTATGCTGGCAGCATAGTCATTAGTGAAATATGAACTACAGTCCTGCGGCCTTCAGAGATACTTCCATCCATCTATTTCTCAGAGGTGTCAATTTCAGGTCCAGAAAGTAAAAATTCAAACCAGGATTTTGTTTCAACCAACTAGTCGCGCACTCTATGACTGTGAGTCTTTATGCTCAACTGGCTGGTTGAAACAAAATCCTGGTTTGGACTTTTTCTTTCTGGACCTGAAATTGACACCTCTGCAGTATTTCTGTAACCACTTAGCCTATTTAATCAAGTTTATTTTAGTGGTAAACTATTTGGTTGTTTGTAAAGATTGTAGGGCAGGGAAATTTATCATGGCTATCAATGGAATGAATGTGGCTTAGGTATTTGGTATCTAGTGTAAGCTGATATCAAAGGCAACAATGGAGGTCCTCAGCCTACTTTGTTATGCTGTAACTCATTAGTCCACACCCCTCTCAGTTGATGCCACGCCCCTATGCCAAATCAGTGCCAATAGTCTGGACTGAAAAAAATACGATGTGAAACTGAAAAAACTGATCTGAATGTGAATGAAAAAAGTCTGAAGCCAAAAAACATAGATTTGAAACAGTAAGAACAAAGATCAACTTCAAAACTTCAAAAACTTAAAAAACCAAAACTGATTAAGTACCCCGAGGCAAAATCTAATTTTAAAAATTAAAGATATTTAATATGTTGCGGTAATGAATGAGTGACAATGACCCATATAATCCCCTTTGTGTTAATTCTAAATTAATTTGGAAATTCACTGCATCAATATATTATGTGCAATTAATTACAGTCACAGAAAACTATGCAATTAGTTTTTTGCATTCCTAAAAGAAACATTAAATTTTTTTTACAACACCAAAAAAGACTTTTTGCCATGTCAGGCAGCTTTCTCTGAGTTCCCTGTTTACAATAGTAACAAGATCCTCTTGGTTGAGTCTCGTTGCACTAATACCGCTAGAATCTGGACTTAAAAGCAGTGGTGGAGTGGAGTGTGGGAAGGAGAGAGGAGTGGAGCAGAGCTGGGACTGCAGTCAGGGAAAGGCAGCTATGCAGAGGAAGGCTAAAGTATCAGAGAGACAGTTATAAATTTGTATCATCGTATTATGTTATAATGTGGGAAACTTCGGAAGAGGTATTTATATTTATCGAGGTATTTAAACAAGTTAAATATTTATACAAGTTTTTCTTTTCCTGAAGTGTGTATACATTTTTTGGCAGAGTCTTTATACTCTATTTTTCAACTATTTGTAAACCTAGACTGGGGATGTGCTGTAATTTGAAACACTCTTATCACAAGCTAGTATCTTTTCACAAAAATACATTTGGTTAGAATGGTTATTTATATATCAGGAAATTAGCAATGAGTCTCACTGGACAGAACAAAAACAACTCCCACTTCTAGTTCAGTTTTTTGGAAGAAGAAAAAAAAAAGACAATACATTACGCACATTTGTGTACCTTCAGGTGGAGCAAACAAAGGAAAGGCGGTCTTTGTTGTTATAGAGTTTCCTTGAGAAACTACCAGACTAGCAGTGTCTGCTTTGGTTTACGCACATTTTACAATGTAGTTTCAGATCAGGAGAGCAGCTTTTCAATCTCTTTGGGACCATAAAAACTGTAGGCATCTTGGCAGAAAACCTCCCATCGCCTCAAAACATGGCAATGGAAACCCATCATCAGTAGGTCAAGTAGGCAATTAAAATAATATAAATGAATTAATATATGGAATACATAAATAAAAATGTATATATGGAAATAAAAATAACAAAAAGCATGTAAAAACTAAACAGAGTGTTTAATTAAAAGCAAAGATTAATACTGTCCTGAGAATGAATTGGAGAACAGCTGCCTTTGCTGAGTATATTACTATAAGTACCGAGGCTCTGTTTGAAAGCATCTTGACCATGTAAACTCTGCCTCTGTCTTAAAATTGAGAACAAATACAGGGAGGCAGGTCACAGAAGACATGTTCTGACCATTTAATAGTAGTTAATAATTACTGTAACCACAGATATGACAATGATTTAACAATAGAATACGCTGTATGTGTTTTGTGTTCTATTTGGGGTTTATATTTTTAAACACTAGGAAAACACACAGCTGGAATTTACAAGAAACCTTATGATCTCTCAGATGAACGGCATACGGATGATTTTCCCATTTACCAGTCTCAGTTTATCCGTGTCACTCCCCTGTACTTTGAACAGCTCCCAACATTTTCTACACAATCTTCACAGAGCACATCACTTCCAGTGAGAATCTGAGATAAATTCCCTGCTAAGACAGTTACGGAGCACAGAATAAGCAGAGGGAACCTTACCAGCCTCCACAGGCCATCCAATGTCCCACCAGATTATGCTAGTAGGCAGGGGAAAGTCCTTCACATTCCCCAGTCTGCCTTTGGCTTCTTCTTACTCTCCTCCCCAGATCCAGACACACGGACTAGCCTCGGATGGTGGGTGGGAATCTGAGCCGGAGTTTACTGGCAGCTCGTCCCAAACATACACACACAAAGATAAACACATATGGCCGAATCTCCTGTCACCTCCTCCCAAACCATCCCTTCCCAATATGCCCTCCAGCCCCGCGTTAGCAATCTCGGCTCCAACTTCCTTGTTTCTCTAATGTGTAACTTTCCTGGAAGCTAAAAAAGGGAAGCCGTCTTTTTTTATTTTTTTCTTCTGTTGTAGAAGCCCATCCTACTGGGCGCTTTGTAACAGCACACACTCACTCAGCTCCTGCCAGATGTTTTCACTCTCCTTCGCTCTACCTCGGGCTAAAGACTAATCGCATACAGACACAGCACACAGAACTGTACCATTTCACAGCTTTCTAACTTAAGGCTTTACAGCTGTGGTAAACATCGTTACAGAATACGTAACTATTCCCTGCTTGTGTGTAACTCAATATTATCCTTATATTCGTAGTTACAAAATGGAAAGTCTCACAAGAAATTCAGAAGAAATCTGGGAAATGCAGACTAACAAATGCAGACTTCACAGCTCTATTGATTGATTTTGATTTACATTCCTGGATACTGATTTAGTGTTGACTTGCAAGTTCTGTCTGGCAATATCTAAAGTCAGTCTCACTACCAATGCAGTTCAAAAGTCGCCCGGGGTTTAGTACAATATAACACCAAGTTCCTCAAATTACATTAAACAGAATATTTGCTCAAGACTTACAAAGATGTACTGTAATGCTCAAACTACTTCAGAAACGATCTTGCCAGAGAGAAAAGTGAACCCTGAACACTTGTTTTGAGGATATGAAAGGAGTAACAGTAGAGTAACCGTAAAGTACAGGATTAGGAATGAGGTAGTCAAAACTGTGCAATTATAGTCAAACGTCCAACAGCTTTGAATATGGTTATAGCCTACCAGCAATGAGCTTCAACCAATTTTTGAACTGAAGCTGGATTTGTAAAAATAATATCATGGCAACTGCTCTTATTGTCATGGAGACATAGACGGTACTCATGTTGTCATTATACATATAAATCTCCTGCACCTGGGAATCATACCATTACTAAATGGACATGCAGTCACAAATCTGCAAGTAAGATTAACACAATTTCATGAAACTCAACAAGTAAAAAATTAGGTATGGATTCACTTATTATTGCTTTGAAAATTAATTTTGACTTTTAAAACTATGAGTACTAAATTCTCAGCTGCATAGAATATTTGTCTTATCCTACAAAAAATTCATTCAAAATTTCCCAATATCAATAATTTACATCGTCTTCAATAGTATTTTTATACGTTTATTCTGCCAGCTCACTTATTCTACTTTATTAATACTCACTAATGATCAAACATCTTTACGCAATCGCCTACCCTTATAAAATGCTTTATTATTCTTTCTAACCAGGAGAAAGGATAGTTTCAATAAAGTGATCGAAAGGAGACTTAAAAACACTAACTCTGGACTTTGTACCTGCGTTCATTTTTTATGTTGGTCTTATCATTTGTTGTAATATTCAGTAAGAGATGTTGTAATTCAAGGTTAAAATCATTCTATAACCCATGTTAAGCCTCACTACTGTACATTAGCAATCTATGTGTGCCGAAACAAAACCTTAACGAAAACGATGCTTTTTAGCACACTGATGAAGTGCTTATATATATATATATATATATATATATATATAGTCAGCTTTCATTATATGGCGCACACAAAGACTACCTCTGTCAAGAGGTCAGCGTGACCTAACTGGCACGTTTCAGTAACGCTAGAGGTGAGTGCCCACAGTTTTCTGTGACCCAGTGACTGCTTTGGAAACCTGTTACAGAAAAAGCTATTAATACTATTAACCTTAACAATCCTTATTGTCAAATGAATGAAATGCATTTTAATCACCATGAAACAAACCTGGTTAAGATGTCAGGTATGTCTGTATATCGCAGTCATCCAGGAAGTAGGTGCTTAGTATGGGATGATCCCGAGTAGAGTCCCGGTAAATCTGAGATCAGCTTCCCACAGTGAGAGCCAGCATAAATCTCTCTCTTCTTCAGAGACTCCTGGATTCCCTACCTCGGGAAAAATGGGCTCCCTGCAGCTTCAGTCCGCAGCGTGCCAGAGAGAGGAGAAGGTGTGTGTAGAGGCAGACAGAATCGTCTGGCGGATACGGGAGGCAGCACAGGAGGAGAAAGAGACACAGCTCGTCTTTGTGAATCTGATCACACAAGTCCTGCAGCGAAGCGCAGAAGTGAACAAATACTGCCGTGATCTTTGGACCCAACAGCAGGCTGGGCAGGGTGTGTCAAGGGCTCTAAAAATGCTGATAAAAAAACAACCAGGCTGGTCGGCAAAAGGACTCACATCACCCTTTTCTAAAGCCAGATTACATAGTAAAAGATCATAGTCTGCGATACAATTTTGTTTCAGTTTTGGAAAACAAATTTATAGACAATGATCAGGTACAACTGCAAGAATACACTTCAGAATATTAGATATTAACTAACTACTATCCACCTGCATGTGCAACAATCAAACTCTTCTTCCAAAGTATTAATTCTACAATGAAAGTGATAATTTGCTCAGCACAAATTCAGGAAGCTCTGAACAAACATTAGGATTTTAGGATTTATTGAAGATTGAAAAGAGTTAACAGAAAGCGTGTCCTTCTTTAGCCATTAGCGTCTGGATCCAGAGGAATCCAATACTCAGGTGAGCACAAAGGGCTCTGTGTCACAGCAGGGCCACAGTGGCTCCGTTGTAAAACTGAAATGAGTGTGTATAATATTACATCCCTTCCGCATTTCATTCAAATTTTCAAAAGCAACAGAGCACAGATGCCAGATTTACCTTATTTACCTCAATTAAAATTACCCCCACTTCAGAATGGCACTCGGGACCTTCTTGAAATTCAGATATCTGCCACTTACATAATAGCCACTTATAATGTTTAAAAAAAGCCAAGCTTTAAGATACTGAGTCTGTAAAGACTGGCAGATGGAACTCTCAGGTGGAGTTCTATAAGAATGGCATCCCCTCAATGCTCTTCAAACTAGATTTCAGCTGTTCTGAAGATGGACAGATATTGGAAGGGATGGAATGGAATTTATGTTTGGTTCATAGCAACTACGGAGTCTTAAACCGTAGACTAAGGGTTCGACCCTTCTATGTCCGTATATAGGTTTACATCCTAAAAAAATTTCATGGACCTGTAAAACGGTGGGGAAGGTGGGGGAAGTATCAGCAGATCAATTGATGGTACTGGGGAATGGGAATCCATACCAACGATTATCCAAAAAATAAAGATAAATACATTTTGATAGAACTATTGTCACGGTCTGTCCATGTGTTCCTGTTGTGCCACGCCCCTTGTTACCCACGTGCATATTTCCTGATTGTTCCCAGCTGCCCCGTGTTTCGTCCGTGATGTCATCCTTATTTAGTCCACCTGTGTTCCGTCCCGATTGTCGATTGTTGAATGTGTATGTGTACGCATGTGCACCGCTACGCATCGTTCACGGTTTAGCGCTGTTCGTGCTTATCCTAGTCCTGTTTCCTGGAATAAACGTCCTTGTTCCACTACCGCCTGCATCATGGGTCGTCGTTCGCGCCACAACTGTGACAACTATATTGTCAAAAATGGAGGCCATGTCTGTTTCTCAAATGAATATTCTATTGGACTTTTTTTAAAGAAGTAGTCAATGCCCAAATTGACATATACTGGTCACATCTGAGCTAAAGTGCGAGTTGAAATGGAAAGTACATCCATAGATCAAATATAAAAACAATCAATCACATGGGCATTGCACCTTTAAGAAGTGAAATACAGGTATACCCTACCTTACGCTACTTAATTTTTCCGAAAGACTTACATTAACCTCTAACCACCCAAAAGAAATTTTCTCTGAAAATAGTGTTTAGTGTTCATCAGCAAGCCAACTACAGATATTCAGTTATGCGTTGCATAATATTTGAGCCAACAAGGGCCGCATATATGATGGTGGTGAAAATTCCTAATGCCTAGTGACATTGTAGCCTTTGTAATATTGTAGTGCAACACATTATTTACATGTTTGTAGTGATACTGGTGTTAACCTACTGCACTGCTAGTTGTATAAAAGTATGTAGTACATATGCTCGTATTTTGTATAATAAATAATACATACAATAAATACATAACATAGTAACATATTTGTTTTACAGTACTTTTTATAGTTGAGCTATACCATACAGCCTTGGTGATGTTCTCACGATGAAGAAATTACCTAACAATGCATATCTCAGAACAAATCCTTGTCATTAAGCTAACCATCACTATATTGATTCTGGTGAGTAAAACTACACCAATACATTATTTTTACTTTATATGGGCTGTATATTTATCATATAATTTCTGCTGTATTGTATGTTAGTGTTATTTTAGGCTTTGTGTGCTATTTGGTATGATTAGGTAGGTTATGCCTTGGGTCTGTGAACACAAATAATTTACACCACTTTGGCTTACGAAAGGTTTTATAGGAACTTCACTTCAGCACTTCAAATAATTAAATAATATTTATTTCTCAAAAAATTATTCAAATGAAAATATCTTTTTAATTATGTGACTGCAGTCATACCTTATTTCTGTATCTATTCATACTTAATATAAAATTTATTTAAGAAAATTGAAATCTGTATTAAATACTATAAGCACTGTGTTTATTACATTTACCATATTTGAATAAAACGAGAATCAGTTATCCTGCAAAAAATACAACCACACAGGGAAAAATGTTCATTAAATTGTTTATGTACAAAAATCATTAGTTGTGTATATGCTTAACGATTAACAATTCTATTTTCCCCCAGTAGTGTTACATAAAAATTCACAACCCAAATCTAGCTACTTTGATTGCTATACAATGCATGCCATCACATGTAATAATGGATAGGAAATGACATATAAAGTATTAAAGATAAAGACAAAAAAGCATTGCTTGGCACAAATTATACACAGTATGGCAGATCCCACCTTCACATTTGGCCAGAAGTCACACCCCCATCACACATAGCCTCACCCCTGTCCCACTTAGCCTCACCCAGATCAGAAACCACAGAGTGGATTTATAACCTGCAAACCAGCAATGAAGTGGGGTGCATGTGGAATCCAAATGGCAGCCAGGTTGGAATGCACATCACAGAGTTGCAATGTGGGTATGAAAATGCAATGGAGAAGAACAAATCTGTTATCCACGCAGTCAGAACCACAGTGTGCACCCATAAGGGTTTAACTGAGAGACATGTTATCATTAGAGACTCTTTAGATTTTCTTGCAGTCTGATTGAAGCGGGATGGTTCATCAGAAAAAGAGCTAACAACAAACACGTATACGTAACAACACAAAAGAAACAAATTCAAAAATAATAATGACAAAGCATCCATATGGCTAAACCAACAGCCAGAGAATCATGTATTTCAAAGAAAGGGTGCATGATGAGAACATTTCGCTACTATTGCGGTTTGACTTACATTTCCCTCCATTCTGGCAGAGTGTCTTTTCACTAGTTTTTTATGATCAACATAGCACAAAAACACAATGCTGTGCGATTGTTATACAGGGACCTAAAGAGCTGCCATATTGTGTATTCACCACTTAAAGGCCACTGACTAGGACAGAACAAAATCATTGGAAATGAAGATAAAATAAAAATTGTGAATGTGTGGGTGGGATTGTTCCATGCACTGATATGGCTGTGACCTTGCATGGCTGGGAAATGTGTATTATACTGTAAGTAAACCAAAGTGACCAAACAGTGACTACCAGGTCAAAGTGACAGTCTGGTTACAGAAAAAGGCTGGTTTCTTTCCATCTAAACACTTAATTCTTGTGCCAAAACAGATAATTGAGTCAGCAATGTTTAACAAGTGTGATTCAGACATGTACTCCCCTCAATATCTGGCTGAACTGTGGTGCTTCAGAATTCTTCAGAGCCTGAAATGTACACATCAAGATGAAACCCTTGACTGGGACCCTTTCACAGAAACCAGATTCAATGCCGTCTCAATACTCAGCAACCAAAACAGCAACAATTTTCCAGTGCGACATTAAAAGCTAAACCCATTAAATAAATAGTTTAATAAATAATAATGAACATTTCACAGCTAGTCCAAACTTCTCCTGACACATTCAAAATATATGTTACACCTACAGTATTCCATCACTGTGTGATTGCATGGGAATCATTCTCACAATTACATACAACAGAAGACAATTCTCACCCCAATACATTTTCTTAAGATAAAGCACATATGAATACAGAATGCTGTGCATGGGGAATCTATGGAGGCAGCAGGTGCGAGCTGCAACTGCCCTCAGATTACATTTGCAAACTCCAGGCTACTCGGTGAATTTGTGTGGACGTCTTAAGAAATCAAAGACCGGCGTGACCAAATACTACACATAGCCTGAACCTCAGCAAAGGCACTCAAGTTTAGGCTTAACGCATCTCTGACAGACCGTAACCAGCAGCGGTCTGAGTACAGGAGGCTCTCGACATTTACCAAGAACAGGCAATGCAGCAATAAATGCTGGCTTCTACTGGTCCAAAAGGTAAAAAAAAGAAAAAAAGTCAGACACTTGACACCATACAGGCAAGACAAACAACATGCTCTGCACATGATCTGATGTATACACCTTGATAACGACAAAAGAAGAGAATGTTTGTTCGTACGTATCATTCTACACAGTTTTTCCAATGTGCGTGAAACATACGCAGATACGTAAATTCATTCAGCGTGAAACAGGTGGCTGTGCATGCGTATCTGACTTCCGGATATAGCACGATAAATTAAACAGTCTCAGTGTTACCAGGAGCACAGTCAATACTGTTCAACATTCTGTGGCACAATCAAACATACAGATTCACACTTTCAGGTGAAGGTAAGGCATCCTCCAGGGGAACATATTGCACGCGGTTGACACAGAGAATGAGAGGAGATGGCAGATCGTCAGCTGGACGAGTGGGCAGATGGCTGTGAGGACTCTAGAAGGTCTACAGTGACAGGACTGCATGTGTATGTGCTACAGTTTGGGATGAGACGGAATATTTGAGGAAGCGATTTTTCCAGGTTTCGTATGAGCCGAAGAGAAAGCAGGATAGGCAGGTATAGCTGGAAGTCACACCAGGAAAGACCTTCCTCTTTTCCTGCTTACGGCTGTGGCAGAAAGGGTTGCTTTTGTTAAATCCCTTCATGACAGTTTAGAGAAGCAGAATACTTCAGCGGTTAGAGTTAATCCCTTCTCCGTTACCAGTATGTCACACACCTCTAGTGTTACGGACCAATGAGCTGCAAATTGTTCATGATTGGCACCTGTCAGTTCCCACCCACCCCAACCCCTTCTTTACAAGCCCCCTGGTTCATCTGCCTTCCTCAGCTGACCGAGTCTCAGACTTGAGCTTGACAAACTCCTTGGCCACCTCGTCACCACTGCGCTGGGACAGGATGCGCAGGATAGTCTGGCCCGTGTCGTCGAGGTGCACCCGGCACCCCAGAGGGCACCAGCAGGCACAGCTGCCCCGCTCGGCCACATCGCGCAGCTGGAGCACAGAGATTCCCACCACACGGTCCGCTCGGCCAAAGCAGTAATCCTTCACGCACACCTGCAACTCATAGCACTGGGGCCCGTCCTCATTCCCCAGGATGCTGCAATAAATGGACAGAAAATCAATTGCTCAACCAAACAATTAATTTATTAGACCAACCAAATAATTTATGAGTTAGTAAACAAAATAACACTGGCAAATCACTGAGTCAGTACATCCTTGCACTATACTTCATAGTACAGTATTAGCTACCTGCATTAATGTTATAGGCTATTTGGTTATTTATAGATAAGTGAGTGCAATACACATACATATACATTTTTGGATATTGGAACACCTAAGTATTGGGACACCTGGCCATTACATCTAGAGGACTTTTTATGACATCCCATTCTAAACCATCCATCCATTCTCTGCCACTTATCCGGAGTCGGGTTGTGGGGGCAGCCGTCTAAGCAGGGAAGCCCAGACCTCCCTCTCACCAGCCACCTCCTCCAGTTCCACCAGGGGAATGTCCGCAGGGCTTCTCCCAGGTGCACATGCCTGGAACACCTCCCCAGGGAGCCGTCCAGTAGGCATCCTAGAGATGCCCAAACCACCTCAACTGGCTCCTTTCAATGTGGAGGAGCAGTGGCTCTACTTTGAGCCCCTCCTGAATGTCTGACTTCCTCACCCCATCTCTAAGGCTGAGCCCAGCCACCCTGCGGAGGAAACTCACTTTCGGCCGCTTGTATCTGCAATCTCATTCATTCGGTCACTATCCACAGCTCATGAATTTGAAAGGCTTTGCCTTCTGGCTCGGCTTCCTCTTCATCAAAACAGGACGGCGCAGCATCTGCATTACTGCCAACACCGCCCTGATCCGTCTGTCCATCTCCCGCTCCCTTTTTCCCCCCAAGAACCCGAGATACTTAAACTCCTTCGCTTGAGGCAGCAACTCCTCCCCCACCAGGAGAGGGCAATCAACCCTTTTCCGGTGAAGAGCCATGGCCTTCCTCATCCCAGCTGCCTCACACTCCGCTGCAAACCGCCCCAGTGCATGCTGCAGGTCTGAGCCCGACGACGCCAGCAAGACCACATCATCTTCAAAAAGCAAAGATGAGATCCCGAGGCCCCCCAACCGGACCCCCTCCACCCCCGGGCTGTGCCTAGAAATTCTGTCCGTAAAAGTTAAAAGAACATAATCGGTGAAAAGGGGGCAGCTCTGGTGGAACAAGTCCACTGGGAAGGAGTCCGACTTACTGCTGGCAGTGCAGACCAAACTCTCGCTCCGTTTGTACAGAGATCTGTACAGAGAACATGCAAACTCCACGCACATGGAGCCATGGCGGAGACTCGAACCCTAGTCTCAGAGGTGTGAGATGTTAACCACAGCAACACCGTGCCTCCCCGTGTGTAAATATGCATGCATGAAAATTATATGTATTTAACATTTATGTTATAGTTGCAGCTACTAAATTTTGTTGTACTTGTTCAATGACAAATATAAAAATCCTAGCTCCTTAAAAGACGGTGTTTTCATTCTGCAGACTGGTCAGGGACACTACAGATTATCTCTTGCCGATATTTCTTGGAGAAATATTGTGGAGGTAATTTGAAAAATAGACATAATGGGGGCACAGATGTATAACTATAGCAGGCAGGCTTTAGGTTAACAGTGCTTATAAAAGTACCACAAACAAAATGAATGCATGTACTCACAAATGGAAGGTCTCATTGAACTTTGGTGCCCAGCTGTTGTTCTTAGATTTGGTGGTGAACTTGCGTTTTTTGTCACTGAGGTGGGGCCCGATCATGGTAACCTCGACAAATGGCCGGAACATTCCCGAAGTCTGCCACTTTAAGTCATTTGCTGCAACAACTGATAGACAATGAGGGGCATCAGTGTTCTATAACAGTGATTAAAACTGACCACCTGGCCTCTGCATTCCTTGATTATGTAATATCCAGGGCTCTCAGAGAGTTTCTGTGAGAGTTAGGTGGTATATTCTGTAAAATAAGACATGACATAAAACATCTGGACATTTCTGTACATCTTTGCTGGGAAAAAGTAGGCGACATGCCCATAATTCTCCCACACCCATTTTCCAAGAATACTGCTTGTTTATTCTCTAGACTCCGGGAAATTGTAATCTCATTCAGAGACCCTTACTGCACACTCGAGAATTCTCCCATTTATAAAATCTCTCTCTTCCCTCATACTGAATTTGCTGCTGTCTGTTCCCATTCACAGTATATCCACCCTTTTGATGGGGCAGTTGCCAGAAAGTTCCTTCCGTCTTGCTTAATCGTCACTAAATATAACACTTCCTTGTCACCGAAAAGGGAGAGAGACTTTCAGTTTCCAAATGTAGCTCAGGCCCTGAAGGCCAGACTTCTGCTTGATCCTCTGCTCACCTTTCACTGTGACCTTATGCTCCCCAGTGCCAGGATGAGTGAAGAGATCCACCTGTATGGACACCTCCCCAACAGCCTTGTCCACACCTGAGCCTATGCATGCACAAAGGTGGGCAATAAGAATTCATTGTCTATACTCTATTTTGGGTACAATGTTTTCCCCTCTTTGGTACTGTAGTACTGTACTGAAGGAAAAACTACACTGACATTCATGCATACGGAGAAATATAAACGTACTTCATATATAACTATATGTAAAGTAGTAAGTACAGATTGCATTATACAGTATTGATGTAGGAGATGTGTGACATCATAGGATCATCACTGATTGAGACTGGCTGTGGAATCCAGCAGAATAGGGGCTCTTGCTAACATGACGCTCCCCACCTACCCTTGTTTGGCAGAACTTTTTCATTTGCAGTAAATCTTATACCCTTTCCGTTATGCACTGGCGGAAGATGCACAAGCAGCAAGAGAAGACAGAGAAAGAGAGATGAAGCAGAACACAAAGGAACAGGGCAAAAAAGGGAAATTATCTACAGTGCATCGACTACTCGGAGATGGTTAAGTATGGGACATCCATATATATATATCTGTATATATCCAAGATACTGAGTGCAATAATGCCCTTTGCTAAATGATTCCTCTAAGGAAAATAAATCCCCTGACCAGAGCAGGATAAAATTCAAAGGCATGTTCCGATGTAAATGTAAGATAAACATGAGTGATTTTGGTACCCTGAGTGTGTTGCGTGGTAACAAAGGTCCGGATGAGGGCATCAGTGGTCTGGGTGTATAGAGAGAGAGCATAGCGCAGTGATGACAATTCTGGGCTCTTCTCCAAGAAGGCCTTCTTAAGTCCGTTTCCTCCAGCATGGAAATATTGCTGTAGTGTCAAAATCAGATGAAAGAATAAGGGAAGGAATACCGCGACTTTCATGTACCACCTGGATTAAACAGTCTTTATAAGTATGGGAATACGTTAGTAATGTATTCCCATTTAAAACACACCCATGTAAAGTGCCCTGGGACAACTCTGTTGTGAAGGGCGCTATATAAAAATAAACTAAATTGAACATGAATCTAAATACTCCTGCTACATATTTCAAGTATTTTATTCCTCAGTATACAGTTTATGTGCCTTTGCATGCAAATATAGACCTTATAACACAACTGTTGTTAAATGGTTCAAGATAAAACAAACCATATTAATAATAAAGCCCCCTGTCCTTATAATAATACAGTATCGTAGGATTCTTACCCCTTAACTTTCCTCTAACTGTCTTACCTTTATTGTGTCCAGGGCCACGTCCATGACAGCACATTGTTTAGGTGTGAGGCTTTTTGCCTCTCCTGAAACCATGTGATCCTGAAAACCAATCAGAAAAGTACGTAAACAAATTTGGGTCACTATCTTAATTTTAAACCCAGCGAATCATGTAATCATCACAAATATAACAATTCAATGCAGCACTCACTTTTACAGACCAAGCATCTTTTCAAGATTAGATCAGATTTAACCATTGATGAGATACCTTGAACAACACTATTCTCCACTGATAGCAGGATAGATCCAACCATCAAAAGGGGAGGGAGGGGCATATGTGACGGTACCTTGAGTTTGGAGAGCTGGCCTAGCTCCTTGGCGGCAGAAAGAATCATCTGGGCTCCCTGCAAACCCAAGTGAGAGACATAACAGCCTTATAGGAGGGACAACAAGCCAGTAATCATGGGAAAAGTTATTACTTCTACAAGTGAAGTAACTAGACATTTTTTCACTCTTTATTGCTGTATGATGTTTGTTTGAATACAAACAGGTTGTATCCATTCATATTTTGGCTCAGTCAGTTAAACATTTTCCCCTTTATTTTGAGTCTTTTCATTTGAATGATTAACCTAAGAAGTGCTTTTGAATATTTCAACTAATCGTACATGATCTGTGCTCAGGGAATTCAGCAATATCTTACAGTATTTTATCTATGCTGCAACCAGAAGGAAATTGATGCTTATATTATTGATAACAGCAACCTAACTGGACCAATAAAGGGTGATGGAGCTCACTACAGCATACATATGACATACCCAAAAACTGGAATAATATCTACATCCATGACAGTGCTTTTGTATATGTAGAATTGACCACTAGAGGGCATCCACTGATAGGCAAAGCTATAAAGCTCTAACTACAAAATCCACCAGACATCTCCAGTATAGGTGCAAGGGGAAGGATGGACTCACTGTGGTGTCACTGCCCTGAGGTAGGACGATGGTCTTCTCTAGGCTGATCATCACAATCCTCCACAGCTCCTTCAGTACACGCTTGAGAACAGTCTTTTCACACACTGTTGCAAACAGCATCAGGCTGGACACAAAAAAAACAGGTAGCACTCATCTCACATACTTTAGGACTACATATGGTGGAGCAAAGGCAACACCAAAAGTATTAAAATTCAACTTTGAATAAATGCTAGAGAATAATAAATTGGATAAAAAAAAACGTGAAAATCTGGTAGAAAATATACATATTAGTTACATTACCAAAACAATACCAAAGCCCAGACTGACGTCTGATTCAGAATCAAGGGGATCGTCCGCATAAGAAGAACCACAACTCACTTTCCATCTAGGAAGTCCATGAGAGGTCGCAGTACATTATCAGAATCAGCCTCCACGGTGTTGCGGCTGTTGGAGTTGACAGGACCCTTGATCTGATACAAGAGGTCAGCCATCTGCCGCAGACAGTCATCGATTCGGCTTTGGAAACTGGAATCAAAGAATAACACATGGTTTAGCATCCAGAGAAGAGTCACACAAAAGAGTCTACGGTCTACATTACTGTACCATTTCTAAATCAGAGACCAAAAATATAATTAGAATTATTTGAACATTATAAAACCAGTTTAAGCACGCGTGTTTTTTAATCATGCTAAAGAAGACACTTCAGTAAGGTTGCAGAAAGAAATTCTCACCTGTTCCCAAACATTGCACTCAGCTCGTCCAAAACATTATTTAATTTCACCTGCAGCTCATTGAGGAGGTCACTGGCCTCGGGATCCATCTGTTACAGGAGACACAGAACATGTTCAGATAAGAAAGGCACCTCAGGCACACAGCCATATTCCACTATATTGCAGGTCCTAGTTGGTATGATGTACTCAATGGCCTTGGATATAGACCAACAGGACTAAAACTTCTCTTGATTATAGACCAACAAGACTAAAACACCCTTTCTACAGTATATAGACCAATAGAACTAAAACTCCCCCCGGATATAGACCAGCAGGACTAAGCCCCCGCTGAATACAGACCAAAAGAACTAAGACTCCCTTATGACATAAAGCAACAGAAGTAAAACAGCAGGTCTTATATGATTTCAAAAGAGTTATGGTGATCCAAACTGCTCTGCCTTATTTAACAACAGTATGTTACAGCTACTGTACAATTTGTAAAAGGCCTATTAGTGAATAATACAGACCCACATGAATTTGTGCAAGGGAATTAGCATTCAAATCAGTCTCCACCCTATTTAACAGTCACATGATCAAACACAATGCTCAGTAATATGATGAAAGTGGTCTTTGCACTCCATCTGTGATGGTGTGCATGGATTCTAAGCACCAGTTAGTGTAACAGTCCTTTTTGATCTCCAGCACTCATGTACCCTTACAGCATGGTTCTTCACCGGTATACACAGGTGAAAGGCACCAGACGAATACTCTGAGGGGAAGAATGCCCGAACACCAGCCTTCTGATGTATCCCCATAATATTTGTCCCTATTACTAAACACAAGACAGTCAGATGATTTTTTTAAATGTATCTACAATTTTGCTGCAAGAAAAATATTTACTGTTGTTGTCTTGGAAGTTTTCCACATTCAAAAAGAGACAATTTTGACCCTTAAAGCCACCCCCATTCTAAAACCAATTGTCAACAACATATTCAACTATATATACATACATACATACACACACACACAGACACGTACATACATACATTTTAAAAACGAACCAAATAGAGGAAATAAGAAGTAGAAAAGATGCTGTCAGAAGGACCCCCATGTACCACTGGCAGTGACGTACACAGACTTGAGGGGAAGGTGCTCAGACATGGGGGCACTGCAAACTAGTACCTTTTACCCATGGGGGAGGGGTCATCTCAGTACATTTTCATGCACGTGCCTGTGGCCCCTCCCACCATCTAGCCCTTACTCCATCCTCACCTTACAACCTTCTACAATCACTGCATGGATCAGCTAGAAATGTGAATGCCAAATAAATGTTATTACCCGAGTGCTCTGAATCCTAAACGTAACACATAATTCTCAAATTACATCTATTCATTGATTGCATATTTAACGTACATGCTGATTTTTAATCGGAAGGTTGCCGGTTCAAGCCCAGCCGCATGAGCTGGCTGCCCTTCACGGCCAAGCTTGCTCTCATGTACAGAGCAAGGTTGGGGGAGGTGAGAAGAGAATTTCCCCACAGGGATCAATAAAGTATCAATTCTTAAAGCAAGGTCCATAAAGACATGGTTTGGTGTGGAAGAACTTGACTGGCCCACACAGAGTCCTGACCTGACCTAGCATGAACTAGAACAGAGATTGTGAGCCAGGCCTTCATATCCGACATCAGTGCTTGAGCTATTGCCCCCGATTACTGACACCACTAGGTGTGCTCACCACGTTGGCTGCAGCCTCCCCTTCCACCCCCTGCGGCAGTTTCAGTTTTGTGGCCATTTATCACGGGTCTATCAGATGTTGATTTCTAGGTGTAGATTTTTATCCACATGCTTTGTGAAACTTAAAGATCAAACTGAGCTAGTAGAATAACAATACGAAACATTTATCAGGACCGAGTTATCTTACTCACAAGGTCAAGCAGCTTATCTAAGTCACTCCACATGATGTTAAAAAAAAACACTTGCATCAACCTTGAATGAGGGTCTTGACTTTGACACTTATTAAATGAGGACACAGTAACATGGCTATAATTTAATACTGTGCTGCAGTAATAACTACACAGAAAACTCAATCAATATGGAGTGCTGGACCCCACACATCAAACACACCATGATACGGAGATAAAATCTTTGGATTAATGGGACAGAAAAAAAAATGACAATGAAAAAGCCTAACAAGGTTGGGGGTATATACTGTACCAAGACATGAAGTAGATAAATAGAGAAATTTGTTTGATTCCCTGAACAGCTCTAGCATTGTAATAACAGCGAAAAGTACAAGGCATAGTGAGCACTCCAATAACTATTCCTTATGTGAGTATATGGTCTGAACCACATTTGTCACACAGTAATACTGATTATGATAAGTTCTTCACATGAAAATAACAGAATGGCATAGTGGCTCGATGGGCACCAATTTCGCATGACACATTTAGATCCCATTTAGATCCCATTCTGGATATGTGTGGATTTCTCTGCTTAATGTAAAATAAACCATAAAACACGTGCTCCTATTGTGACACTACTGACACACCTCGCCAGACACACATTTTGAACATTAGTCAATGAATATAAACAGGTCAATACAGTGAGAGAAAACCAATCTATTTAATGACTTACATTGGGTAGCAGAACACAAACCAACCATATTTCAGCTAACATAAGGCATTACATTTTTATGTGCGTCCCCTCAATCGCTTCTCTTATGATTTTGCATAAGAGCTAAACATTGTGGCCCTAATGAAGTTGGAGGAGAAAGGTCTGGCACCAAACTGGGGTCCAGGTTACTGGACCTACATGAGACCAATCACACAAACACACACGCATGCATAAGAATGAAGGGGCAGGAGGAGAAACAAATCAATACTAATAAACTTAGTTTTCTGACTCCGCCAAAGATGGCTGAGTCTTTGAAAACTGAAACAAATCCATCGTCTTTCATCAATTCTCCTCACAAACCCACGCAGATACCTGTCCCTGTTCGTATGGTTAAACAGAAATCACAAAGATGATCTAAGACAAAAAAGGAATGAAACCAACAGGTATCCATGTACTGTACACTACAACTCAGCTGAGTATCTTGCATTTT
>JAODKL010000118.1:25220235-25235894 GCA_026780765.1 Petrocephalus schoutedeni
TCTAAGACAAAAAAGGAATGAAACCAACAGGTATCCATGTACTGTACACTACAACTCAGCTGAGTATCTTGCATTTTTGTGTTTTAAGGCTGGGGACAAGAGCAGAGACTTCAAACCTGGCGTCCTTTTTAAACATCTGGTTCAGAGGTTTACAGTACCTTGGCTCATTATGTTACTTAAATTATAGAATCAATGTGGGCTCTTATAAATCTACAGAACACTTTGAGCACTGTTGTGTTTGTGTGGTCATGTATATATTACATTGTAGGGACCAGATTTCCCCACAATGTGATAAAAACCTGATATTTTTATGTTGTGTGGACAATGTTTCGGTCCCCACAAGGGGAAACTCAATTTTATTAAAATCTGTACCCACAATCTGCAAACTGCAAAAACAAAAGATGTCAAAAGTCTTGTATTTTGTTTGGTTCCT
Organism: Petrocephalus schoutedeni; assembly: GCA_026780765.1. Classification (NCBI taxonomy): domain Eukaryota; kingdom Metazoa; phylum Chordata; class Actinopteri; order Osteoglossiformes; family Mormyridae; genus Petrocephalus; species Petrocephalus schoutedeni. Next base: position 25,220,669 of record JAODKL010000118.1, read on the forward strand.
TATGGTTGAGGTTACAGCTGGGTAGGGGTTAAGGATGCCATTGTTGGGATTAGGGTTATGCCTTAGAAATAAATGGGCGGTTCACACAAAGTTAGGAATACAAACATCTGTGCGTGTGTCTTTCTCTATTTCCTTCAGCCAAGCAAGAGCATGTCTAAAGTGTTTCTGCTCAAAAGCATTGCTAAATGACCAAAATAGCAAAATACAAACCATCCCAAAACTTAATGGGAAGTCAATTAGCATGATACATACCTCCAGTGGTTTTAATGCTAGTCTCTATTATGAGAATCGGTAGACCAGCGGGGCCCAAAAATGTTTGAAAACCAATGTTTGCCATTCAGTGAACAGAAGCACAACCTCTGTTCAAGTAAATTACAATGCGCTGCCAGTTTAGTGAGTTATTGCTACTTAAAAATGTCAAAACACAGATCAAACCCAGAGTGTACTCTGCCTTGTGGCTCAACATATACTATTTTGTATGGATGGATGGATGTATGAAAAGACAAGGAAATACTTGTTCAAATTAAAATGAGACACAATTTACAATCATTTCAAGTGAGCAATAAAGTAGACTTTGCAGTAAAGATGCATATTTGGGGGTAATCACTTTAGTTTGTTATAATTAGGGCTGGGTGTTAAATCAATGTTTAGATATTATGCATGCAATGCAAATGGGAACTGTAAGAAGACAGGTTTTTGTGTTACGCAGTTTAATGGGATCATACAAATGTTAATATTTCTATGGCAGCATAAGATGCTGTTTTACAGTATTCATACAATTTTATGAATCACATGAACTACCATCACTGGATCTGTATGAGGCTAATGAGAGCCAAGAGACATGTAATATCAGCCAGGCAGCTCTTTAAAGACAAGCTTATGTTCCTGTGAAACGATGGCGTGATTGATGAATACGCTATAAAGGCAGGGGAGCAGGAATAATTTCCGCACCATTAACAATTTTCCTCACTGATGTCCAACCAGAATGGAGAATTCCAGGAATGCAGCACTTCCGAAATACATATGTTTACTAGACTAAAGTCACGTACAAGACCTCACTACACTACTTGAAAGTAAGTGCAAAGATATGAAAACGCATACATGTGCATTCACTTGCATATGTATATTGAGTCACCTAAGTGACGTCAGTTTATTAACACCCACCTTTTCTTCAGTTATTTGGCTTTCAAGCTATGGGTGAAAACATAAGAACATGACAAAGTTACTGTTACTGTACTTACAGCCTGTTGATAAAAGCCTTGAATATTTATGGAGAACTCGCAGGATCATATATCCAAGCAGTACAACCTCCACATTCACTGCTAGCCAATTCTGAGTTACCTTTAGTCTCTATGCAGACCCACAGTCCATTAAAGACTGGGAAAACTTCATAGGGTAAAGCTAAACGTACTTCTGTCATAGGCTTGTGTATGGCTTCTTTCACTGCTTCTCCAATAGCATCAGGAGGGATGAAATATCATCCAACCTTTAAACCAAACTAAGGTGATTTATATGCCCACTCTGTGTTATGGTCCTAAATCATAAAGGCACTCCCTCTAACAAAGACCTTCTCTCCTGGGAGTAGTTACTGAATACCACAGCGATCCATCCCAAAGTATTTTCCCAGGTTACACATAAAATTCTCAAAGCAGCTATAACTTATGTTCTGGTGTCAAGGCCAGTTGCAAAACAGTAATCAGTATGAAGGAGCCACAGTGAAGGATTCTAGAAGCTAACACGAGAAGAACACCACAAATGCTGCCTAAGCTTGGGTTCATCCATCTGGTCACTTCCTGAGCTTTAGAATGCTTTGACTGGAGACACATTAAAGATAATTTAGGTTTCATTTGGAGTATTACACTTTTCCCCACAATGATTATAATTATAAATTGCTGTAGTCAGAGTAGAAAGATATTGAGAAAGATTAAGCACTCACACTGGAACTAGTGAAGTAGGTTTTTTCATTGGAACCTGGTATTGACACAAATCATTGTGTTGTTTTTCCAAGAAATACTAGTAGTGTTCATGGCTCATTATTTCCACTTTCCAGAGCTGGATGTCAACTTTATCTTGCCAATGGCAGCCACAAAGACATAATTCACCATTCCGTGCTAATTAACAGCAGCATATCTTGTATAATTGTCGGCCTTTCAGAATAATGCATCCACTTACCATTAATTGAAAACCCTACTTAATCCCTAAATATTCCATATAACCTAATCCTATAATTTTTTTCCCGCACTGATACCCACCCTGTGGTGTTGCTCATCCTCAGAAATCACCTAAAACCCATAATGGACAATCAAGAAAAAGACAATACGCCTCATTAATACTGCATGACAAAACTGCAATTCACATTGCATTTCACAGCACCCTGAAATCTTTAGCCAACAGTTTATTATAACTTTGAACTTTTAAACCAATCTGAAGATGGAAAAAATGCATGTAGCTGGATTTTTCTTCAGATTGACTATTGCTTTATAACCACGTAAAAGTACTGAAATAAACGTGCAAGTAGTGCGTACGATTAATAATTATGGCTAAAGTTATGCCGATGGTGATGATGAGTGGTCATCATTCACCATCTAAGCTATATGGACCCACCTCTTCTTCCTCCTCTGTCTCCACAAGCTCATCCATCTTAAACGTAGCAAGGAATGAAAGAAGGTAATTTTGTATCTCACTTTGGATTTATCCCAGGGCCTAGAGATTCATAGCTTCCACGGGCTTCTGCAGCACAACAATGCTTAAATGACTCATCTTTAGAGTCTGGTGTCCATTTTTAAAGTAATACTGTTTTACCCAGAGCTGGAAAGACCTGATATGAAGCAGATTGGGGGTTAAGTGCAAGAGTCTCAGCACTGAGGGTTAGTGAAGAAATCAGGGACATATAATGTTAGGTAAGAGCACTAACAATCTAATCTACGTACTAATCTATTCCTTTCCAATCGCATTAAATACTTCATTCATCCAAGCCAGACCACCTGCTACCTTGAGAAAGGTTCCAGTCCTAGGGACTCTACAATCTAAAGAGAATTATGAAGCTATGAATCTATGGAAATGTTCAGTAAAAAAAAGAGCTACAGGTTTGCCACCAGAGCATACAATGTATCATACATGTTACACATACCCTCGCTTCCTCTATAGCAATCTGGAGGAAATGAACAACAAAGCTAATGCTTCACACTTACACTTTTGAGCACATTGCTAATTTAAATAACCAACAAAACAGCACAGAGACTTGTGCTGTAGAGTATTAAATTTGTAAGCATCATACAAAAGCTTTCCACCCAGGCAGAGACACAGAAGCCCAAATCAAAGCAACCAGTGCTAGTTTAACAGATTCAAAAGCTTATCAGATTTTTTCAACAAGAATACAGTTCATAATCTGTGGAGTGTAGGATTTATGCGAGAGCAGGTTATGCCATTATCAATGAGCAGGCATTATCAATATAAAGATCTGAAGATGACAGAGGCGATGTCTGTTGAGGGATGCTGCCAGTTGTCACAAAACATAGTAAAATGCAAGTGAATCACCCGTTTACAAAAACATCCCTGAGAATACAGAAACCAAATCATATGTATGCATATTTTCAAGTGACTGCTACATGCCACTAAAAGCAGGTTCTCATGTTTACCGGCATTATAGTTAAGGTCCATGACTGATTAAAAACAGTCATTACAGAGCTAGAGAGTTCCCAAGCACTAGATTAAAAAGATTCCTATATCCATTGACATTTGAAATCAAAGTCATAACACAACATTACTTCAGGGGACAAGTAGCACGGTTAATATTCAAGTACAGATCAAAAACAAATACAGTAACTGCATGAAATACATAAACCATTAATGGTTAATGATGAACGAAAATGGGATCGGTATGTAACTAGCATTTCGTTTCTGGCTAATTAACACATTAAGTAAGAGTGTACTACTACATTATTTGTGTCCCCTCAAGTAAAGTGTTTCAGAAAGAGGAGACCTGTACACGCGGCCGGCCCCTTAGAAACAAGTGTCCCTCCCATCCTCTCCTAACCTTTTTGGCGCCCATGGACTCAAACATCTTCTCCAGCTGGACACGGAGCTGCTGCACATTGTTCATCAGCACGCACGGCTGCAGATGTGGGGGAAAAAGGCAGGCTACGCTGTATTATGCACCATACTCCAGAAATGAGAGCCGGCATTAAGATCCATCGCAGGACTTACGATTTTCTCTTTGTCACAGTACAAGGGAAAGCTCTTGGTCAGAATGGCACAATACTGCAACAGGACTTTGGCAATGGTCTGTCAAGTGAAGAAAAACGCCATACTTACATACATACATACATACATACATACATAGAATTTCTGAACCATAAATATGGGAAATTCTTTTTAAAGCAGTGCCAATCCATGCAGGAATGGGCAAATGGGCTTCGTAGGTCAGTTGTTCTATTTCGAACTGAATTTTTCCTTTCAATAACAGTGTCTGCCACGCAACTACATTTAAAAAATCTCTTATTCCAGACAAATGGAAAGGGTTTAAAGGGACCTATGCGGCTCTTCACAATTCCGAAAATCAAAAATGATACCCGGGAGAAGAAAGGCCAAATGCGATCAAGCAGTTGCAGTAAAGGGCTTCTAATACTGACCATTCAGCTCCTAATACTGAATTGTCATATGCTACAAAAACTGCTTTGAAATTATATGAGCGTTGCTGCTGCCTGCAGCCAAACTCTGTCGGGCAAATAAACAGCATAACAGTGTTGAGCCAGCAGGGGATGGTTCCAAACTAGCAATCCGTGTCACTCCACACTAACAAGGCAGTATTTTATAGTGACACATCGAGCCGGGAAGCACGAGGGAGTGGGTGAATTGTTACAAAAGATGACAAAGCCTAGCATTTCCACAACACTTATTGGATGCAGCCCCCCCCCCCACCGCCCCCATTCCAAACTGGCAGAAAAATAGCCTGTTGGCATCCCTGTCCTCATGAATATTTCATGAAGGGACTCAGATGCCTGAGCCCAATACCATGAGAGCAATCTTAATAATGGCACGCATGCCTCTGGCTTTTAGGGACATTTGAAAAATGGTTTTCAATTAGCCATTTTTAACGAGAACATATTGAATTCCTATCATACTAATGAGAAAGTCCTTACTCATTGTTTTTGCCATCGCTAAGTTTCACTGGAATTATATTTCAGCAGCTAATAACTCATATTGAATTAAAGTGTACATTATGAGAAATAGCCACGTTTGTCACACAAATAAGAGATACCCAGATATACAATAAAAAGTGATATAAAGCAGAAAAAAGCTCATGCTCATAGTGTGAAGATGCGTCATAAATGAAACTGCGCATCTGCTTGAACCCGGGTGAAAACAGCCACACGGCATCTATTTGGCTATTTATACCTGGCCTCCTCACTCCCCGCCTCCAGCTTCACAAAAAGACGTAAATACTGTGTTGAAGTGACATGCAACCATGCATGCAACGTCTGAAGGTGCCAATGTGGGACAGAAGTATAAAAGGTAAAGTACATCAAACACAAAACGTACCCTTGTTCTAGCAATAGATAGCTAGCCGAAGGCACATAGTAATCTTGCTAACGAACATTAGCACTAGCTACAGGGCTTGCAATTCATTTCTCAAGATGAGGGAAAATCCCCCTCTCATGGGTAGCACATGGGGAGGAATTTTAGATTTTATTTATTTATTTTTGTTTGAGAGGGAGGGGTGTTGGATGGAATTTTTGGTGGAATGGCACTGCTGGCTTTATTTGCACCATATGCTGTACAATATCCTGTCGCACAACTTGTTATATATTTGCCCCGTGGCCCTGAAGGCACATAGTTTCATCTGACCACATACTTGAATGAGATGAAAGTAAAAGAAGACTTGAACAGCAGGGTGTAAACAGCCACACTGGCTATCCACCCAAGGTGAAAATAACATTGTCGGCTATCGGTGACATCAGCCATATCTGTCTAAATGAAAAGTAGCTCATTTGAGTAACAATGGTGAAGCAGTTACCTTAGCGAAGCGTCTGCTGTAGTGAGCCAAGACTTTGGGATCTGGACAATCAAGCTTTTTGATGATCTCAAAGCTCTGGTTGAGCTGGGTGAAGATGTCCACAACCGAACAAGAGAACAGGGCATGTTCTGAGGTCTGCTGGAACTGGGGAGTATAAATAAGATTGATCAGTTTTTCAGTCTTAGACTGATCGAGTTAGCGAGTACTGCTTGACAGCTGTGTCTACTGCGCTAAATTAACAGCCCCTACTAAGTAAACAAAATACTGGTTATTCATTTGCCACACTGATATGTACATATTAATATTCACTGTATTAGGGGCTATATGCCAAAGCATTGTTCAAGGGTGTAAGAAGAGGGGCGGGTTGTACCACAACTTAATTAACTGCATTGGTCTTTTTTTGGGGGGGGCACGCAAATGATGCCAAATTACAAATTTGGGGGTAAATGACCACCCCACCCCCCCGGGTCCGACACCCTTGGCGATGTTGAAGCAAGGAGTGGAGAAGTGGACAACCCACTGAGATCACAGAAATGTTCTCGCACAAATATATATATATATTTTATATAAAACCTGCAGGTATAAAAAACCAGGTATAAAACCTGCAAGTGATTATATGCACATATACAGAACTGTATGTTGTCAATTGTTAGCCCTGCGGCTTTTGTCACGTGCAGGAGTGTTTTTGCTGAGCCTCTGTATAAACAACTGCACATACTCCATCTTTCTTGTCTCTCTCTAATGCTCCATGCATGAACTCCATGGAAACATCCTCGTTCTCCTCTAGCCACTGCAGAACGAACTGCAAGAACCACCTATAAAAATACAGAGACAGCTATTAATACTCAAAGCGGTTTGGGTCGTATGAGCACAGTATAGAAGCAGGTGGGAGTGAAGAGCTATTTTTAACCAGAATGGCAATGCATGCTTTAATATTGCATATTAAAGTTTTGATTTCATATTTATGGCCAGAGCATTACAATTATGAGCACTAAACATTAGAATAGACTGCTTAGTATTTTTCCACACATTTATTCTATGAAATAAAGCGGTACAATGCATAGAAGAGCTCGGCACACTGAGTAAGAAATTTGCAACTCACACTGGATAATCGGAAATGACTCCTTTGAAGGCAGGCAGGTCCTTCACGTACTCATTATGCAGCCACTTCACCTTGAAGTGCAGGTTCATGTAATCTGCACACTTACAGAGCCTGTGCTTCTCATGCTCTGGAGAGAGAAAGGACACTAAATTAGCATGCAGAGTGAAAACGGAAGGCCAGCTTTTGTTCAGCAACACAGATGAGCTCACAATGATCACCTTCAGCAAATGTATGGGGGCGCCAGAGTAACCGTTAATTCAATGTCCACAAAAGAATATTTGGCTGCACACAGACATACTGCCAGTTCCAGTGCCCGTAGTGATAGTGAAGTAAAACCAAAGAGATACTGGCCTTCTCTTTGCTACCACTATGCAGTGCTGCTTCACTTTTGAGGTAATGGGTCAGATCAATAAGGTCCAATTTATCATCCACACAATGCCTCTGCAAGATCCACAAACTGTTTTGTATGTCTTAACAAGCAAAGTGTCTTTGGCAAACCCGTCCCAAAACCATATGTATTCCCAATCAGTGTCAGAGAAGCATCCAGTGGGCCGCTCATATCTGCTGTTCGCATTTTTACCTGCCCATCACTGCAACTTTAATACACTAAGAAGGAATGTATAGCACAAGGGACTGGACACTCATTTATTTATCTCTCTCGGGATCACTTCGGCTACAGGCGCTCTTTTGTAATTCCCAAAATCGGGAAAAATCAGACACCACCAAACCACCCAGCCAATGTTCTAGGGGTCATAATGTGAAGGAGGCAGCACAGGTTAAATGGTGAAGGAAGGAGCGGCACCAATACAGGTACATTTAGTATTTTCAAAATCACACAAATACTAAAGAATTAGGCAACAAGCCTTACCCTCCATTGCATACTTCATGTCCTGGGAAAAGAGTGTCCACATTACCTCTGCAGAAACCTTCCCCACATTTAGCTCCTGAGGGAACCTAAAAAAAACCAAAGAGAAAGGAGTAAGCCCTCCAATTTGGGCATATGAGCTACCATATAGAGTAACACATCAGGATCAATAAAGTGAAATGTTGCCCCAGATGAGCCAATGAAATGCATTTATACTGACTGGTTGAGAACTGGGGTGTAGGAACTCCTGTCCTCCTCAATGATCGACACAATCAGGGTGATGAGTTTGGGCCAAAAGTCCAAGTTCTTGATACTGGGGCCCTGTTCTTCCAAAGGCAGCTCTTTGTCCTGAATCAATGATGGAATATTTATCGACAGAACACAGAGTACATTCAGCATTAGCCTGTGTGGTTTTGCAGTAAACTGCAACGGCGAGGATCCTATCACAGACTGAAATGCTGCAGCAGAAAATGACTGATCCAGGGTTTCTGTACATTAAAAGGGGATCCTGCAAAGGGGATCCCATCCATTTCAGAATAAGTACATCCTGTACTTTACACGAACCTCCCAGCAGTAAAGCACTCACATGTCCAGCTGGCTGGTACTGGCGATAGTAGAGTTCCTGGCAGTTGTTGAAGATGTATTCATAAGTAGAGTTTAGACAGGCCTTGACACAGTCACGCACCACCTGACTGGCCCTTGGGGGGCTCTGCAATTCCTGGACCTATGCACATGGCAGAGACGATTAGCAAACCAGACACATACAGGTAGTCAAAGTATCTACTATCATGTATGCATGTCGATTTTCACGATGCAATGTTCCCAACCATGTTATGCATGACTACAGTGGAGAAACATTATATGTATAGCAATTCCAATTGCTAGCCTAGCCATAAATTCATGCAATTCAAACACAGCAGTTTGAGCGAGCCTATATAAATGCACCTACCTTCATCCTGAAAAAGGTGATGCTGGTCAGGAGGTCCACAGTAGACTTCAGGTCCTGTAAACGTTCCTTGCTGCTGGCTGGAAAGTTGTTCTTTTGGAAGAAAATATATGAATCAGTGATAAAAAGTGACTCTAAAAGCCCCCCAATTAAAAGAAACATTCTGGAAGGTTCTCTTTCCTAAGCCAAGACAGAAAAACACTACCTGAGGATAACTCAATTGACATAATGAACACATCCATAAAGCATTCACAATCTGTCAGAGTACCTTATTACTTACAATCAAGCCTTTTTGTGCTGTATTGCACTGCGTCACCTTTACATGCTAATAATCTGGTGAGCCCTCCCACTCCCACTCTGACTTACACGATATGTGGAGAGGTCGATGCGCAAGGAGTTGTGTAGCTGATCTAGAAGCTTAACAAAGCGCTCTTTCTGTGGGAATGAAGTAGAAATTCATCCATTAATTTTTGACTGGTCATAAATGATTCTCAATGATGGCAATGCATACTGCTGCCTCACGTGTCTACAGCTACCCCAGTATCTCCCCACAGTGCAGATATGCAGTTAGTTTGTGTCTGTGTATTTGCCATGTGATGGACTGGTATCCCACCCAGGGTGTAACCCATGCAGCATGCGACATGCTCCAGGTCTCCCCATGACTTTGCATATGACAGGTAGCTGGAAAACGGGTGAATGTAACGCAAATACACAAAATTACAGGCAAAAAAATGACAATAAATTAGCAAAAGCAAGGAGTTTTCATACCAGGTCAGCAATAAGTCAAAAGAGGAATGGAAGGACACCTAAGAATTTGAATAGAAGCTGCTGTGAACTTTCAATGTGGTATGATTCAATACTGCCCAGATAGCTTTACACATCATTCTGTGAGTGCAGTACCTTTTTAAGAATGACAAAATATTGAGAATACACATAAAATAAAGAATACAGCTGATAACTCTGGTTTAAAAAAAAAACACATACTGCTCTATTTCACAGAACCAATACGTGAGCAGGACTGTAATAATTGCTAAAATGATACAGGGGGAAAAGTAGAGCAGTTGGACAAAAAGCGACAATACTGAGAGCTTCAGGATGTTCTGAGGCCACATCCTCCCAGTGGTACAAAGTTAAACTCCAGTAAACCTGTTAACATGAACTACACACCAGCAGGCAGAGTTCCAGCCATCATTCCACTGAACACTACTTCTCCTTAATAATGCCTAACTCAATCAAAACTTTGCAGGCAAGATGTACATCATCCTCCATGACACAGTACAAAAAAGCTCTCAGTCCTGGCACCTGTATATCTATTGCTGCATCTTTAAATTTCATGGGAAAATGGAATGGAATGCATGGAATGGAATGCATATGTAGTATGTTCATACTTTTATACTTTTAACGCATGACAGACAGGGCTCGATCTGTAAAAGCCAAGTACACTGGGAGTTTTGGCATACTGACATCAACATACTAATTTCAAATCATATATGTGTTGGCAAGACAGAAGAGTATCAACAGGCAAAACTCAAGAGCAAAAAAAACAATGCGACAAAGCTAGTGATGAACACACACAATGCGAATACAGTATATGACCAACCCATGTAGTCTATTAAAGATTAGCAGAGTCAACACAGTACCCCAAAGTTGGAGGCGGCGAAGCGGTCACTAGCAGACACATTGGTGGATGCCGTGGTGTGGGCGTAGAAGGCGTTGATGTTGGCTAAGAGTGTGCTCATCACTGCAGGGACCCCTGGGCACATGTACTTGGAGGACAGGCAGGCAAAATGCCTGTGAGGGGCAAGACAGAAGTAGAGGGATCATCCAGTGCCAGTCAAAAGTTTGGACACACAAAGCTGCCCATACCGGAGAGTGTCACATCGCTTGACCTGGCCACCTGACCTAAACAGAGTAGAAATGGTTTTGGAGAAGTTTGACCACAGAGTGAAGGAAAAGCAGCCCACGAGTGCTCAGCATATATGTGGGACCTGCTTCAGGATGGCTGGAAAAGCATCCCAGGAGGCCACTGCATGAAACTGGTATAGAGGAGAAAGCAGGGTCAAACAGTCCCTCGGGGTTAAGGGCCTTGTTCAAGTGCCCAATAGCAGCGGTGTCATTCCAAATCTCTTCCGCCGTCCAAATTCATTCCCCCTGTGACGGATCGCTCAGATGTTAGGCCAATGAAGCAATCCGGATGATGCAGTTTCAAGTTTCAACCCTTACCGCAACAGCAACAGTTCACATTAGTAAAATGACTGCAAATGTTTCGATTCATTATTATTAAGAAATTGTTTACATTTAGCTCGATAGTGATATGTTTTATCTCATGCTGCACCAGCAAGAGATTACATCAATAATACACGTTTACGAACGTTTTTTTAAGCGAGTTTTTTTTAAATTAAGAAATCATTTGCATTTAGCTTGAAAGTACAACCAATGTTTTATTAACTGCAGCAGTGATAAAACTTGCCGCTTTCAAACTGAATATACATTAATCTAATAAAATGCTAAATGTAAATGACTGTCTTCATCTGGAGGGCAGGCCAGCAATGGAACGGCTAAGTAAATGGGGCCTTTGCAATGAAAGCTCCCTACGAAATGTCAGCTCTGAACACAATTACCTTGACCAGTTCCTGTCAAGAGAGATCTTGCAGACCATAAGCAACAACTATTTTCATGCCCACAATAACGAAGCATCCAATAGAAAATGGGAAGGGCCAGAAAAATAATTTCTTATTGACCCACAGTATTCAAAGCTAAAGCTAAAACATAATTACCAGGGCCGGCTGAAACAAAACTGACTGCGGAATTAAAATGGAAACATGAAAGCCAAATAGAAAAAAAGGGGGGGGGGTTGTGTTTTAAGAAACAAATTGAAGAATATAAACAAAAACTATGCTTTAGCAGACATAAGAGGGGGAAAACTGTGAAAAACTCACGTCATAGCCTGGTAGATGGACTCAACCCCATAACGCATCGCAAACTCGTCCACGATCTCCTGAGCCACTTCATCAAAGTATACCTTCCATCCATCATCTCCCCGTGAATCCGGGATCTTGACAACACCCTGGCCCAGAACGTCCGTGGAATGATGAAACAGGTTCTGGTGGGTAAGGCAGGCAGATAAAATGGGTTTGAATGGTTTCAGACATGGTACCATACGTTAAAGGTAATTTATACTTCTGCGTTGAATCAACGCTTCAAGTAAAGTGTAGCCCACACAGAAGCCTACACTGCAACCTCATGTGCATCTCCCCAGAAATGTGACTACACGTGATTACACAGTGGTGGCCAAAATTACTAGAATACCTGACAGATATGGACATATTGACTTTGCCTCCAAAACATGATTTCTTAATGTTCATGAAATATGCAGATGGTTGCGCTGAGCACCACAAATATCAGATGAAGGGAGACCTACTGTCTTTATCCACTTTTCACTTTAATATTTGCTATGTCAGTGACACAGATACACCGACGCACAGGTATAAATGCTTGCGATGGCATAAGCGACTTGCGTAGGTCATGGCATAGGCTCGACACAGAAGAATAATTGAGGCTGATGCAGGACTTGGTAGATAAGCAGCAAGGTAAATAAAGCTAGATAGCAGAGTACCTAAATCAAAGGTGCCAAACTACCAGCCTGGTTTTATGTGGCCCATTGTTTTAATTCATTATTAAATCTGGCCCGAAGGTTGATCTTTCGCTTTCCACTTTGTAATCTTCACTTAAGTGGTCTGCATAGACGTGATCTTCATACAGATTAGCCAGATGTAGACGTTATATTGTTTTTCTTTCTCTCTTGTTTCTCTTTTGGCTTAAGTGGCCCCTTTAGGAGAAGCCCTCCTAGCCAGTGGCCCCCCAGGTACTGCGAGACCCCATAGCTAAATTATGAACAATATGCTCTACCGCATTACCTCATGCAGGCACGTGTACTGGACATGGTAGGGTGCCACTTTCTCCTCGCCCTTGATTTCCACACTGATCTGGAGTCGAATGGCCCCGGACACTGCCGACTTGTCCGTCCGTTTCTCTGTGGAGAGACGCAGACATACGTTCTTATACATATTTTACGTAGCCATTAATGCCTGAACACCACCGGGCACCATCACTGATAAACTCCATGCCAAGAAAACTCAATTGCCTGAGTCACTTCCAGGAAATGTGCCACTCATTCCCCCAACGTTTGCATTAATATACTAATTTGAATGTAGGTCAGGAGTGTAATATTACCAATCAGACTGTCATAATTAAGTGGGTGGGGCCTCACTCTCTAATTGGTCCCAGGGCCAACACTCCTAGCCTCCAAGAGAAGTGCTGAGTGAGAGCGGGCTAAAGCTAATTTCCCCAGTTCATTGGCAGGCCATGAAAGCTGAGACCCTGCTGGCCTTGTAGCATTTTTTGGCCTGTCATAAGTACTAGCATTCTCTCAGGAAAGGCACGATGCATTTTTTCTGTGGTTTTCACATTCATTCGGTGCTAAAATGCTCTAGTGGCTAACAACACTGGAGGACCCACTCTGTCAGCATTAAGAGCACTGGAGAGCCCAGTAATGAACGAGTCATGACAGACACTTCCTAGCATGCCAGATATAACCAGGATGTAAATGAGAGCTAAAAGTGCATTCCCAAGTGAAATTTAGCCAAAGACAAAGACTCTCTGAAAAAAGTATGAAAAATATAGGTTAGCTTTACTGGATGAACAATCCAGTCAAATCCCGACCTATCACATGCTATTTTCTGGATATTTCCTAAGTTTAATTTAGCTGTATAAATATTACACAGTTATATTCATAATTTCTGCAGGCATGACAAGTTCAAATTTTCCAATTAAAAGCTGATTAAAAACACTGCATCCAAGGCTACAGGCAGCAAAATATGTATAGTTCAGTATATACCACTGCCATATCTTGTTTAATAGCAGATAGAAATCAAAAATTTTGCAAAGTGCCTCCTTCTTACAAAGTATTTTTGTTTCAGAGTTTGTGGATGACAGATTTGTGGTAGCAGATCCAAAAAGGGAAACCTTTCATATTAAAAACCAGCACTTAATACTCAACATCAGAAGCATTTAGGGGAAAGTAAGGAAGTCAAAATAAAGGGAGGAAAGGGGGGGGGGTTAATTGCTTCTGCCAGTGTTCATCTTTATGTGTATTTAATATGTTCACTGTGCTTTTTGGGAGCAGATGTTTAAATGTAAAGATGCAGTGACCAGCAGGTGAGGATTTCAGCGACAGGACAGAAGGAGATGCCATTAGTCAGACAGTATTAGTGAAGGCAGGGGAGGCAGCAGAGACATATGATGGGGGGGGGGGACCTTCATGCAGCTGAAGGAGACTGTCAACAGACTGGGCCTCTCTGAGCAGAGGGAGGGTTAGAGGCCAACCTCTAGCATTTAGAAGAGGCACATTAGCACCAGGATAAATCTCATTACCATCGAGACTACAAAGGAAACACAAGTACTGCTAGGTTAGACTGCTGCTAATCCATTCCATTTCATTCATTTTAGCCTGGTGACAATGTCTGCTATATAGGTACAGTTATTTAAGACAAACTGAAAATTAAAATTAAGATATATTTAAGTTTTTTTTAATCATGTATCAATTACTTTTTCAAGTCAGCACAGTGAGGCTACTTAAGCCTTTTAATACACTAAATTTAAAAAAGAAAGGATTCTGTCCTGCATTTTCATCCTTGCTATTTAAATCGCTCCTAGACAGTTTTGTGAGAAATTTATGCTAACTCATTTTTGCTTTATAAATACCCCAATATTTATTACCACAAAATCACAGTACCCCAACTGGTTTGGCACTTTCAGTACTGGAACTTTTGGTACTGGTACTCGACCAGAAGTCAATGGAAAAGCGAAGGTAACATACCAAAAGTAGGATACTTGGTGTGGTGGAAAAGCACCCTTAGAGTGACCCCACAGTGGATATTCTACATGTAGTTCTTTACATAGCTAGTAGCCTACATTGTGATGTGGTGTTGCTTCAATTTTGGGAAGATCTCTCTCAAAATGTAATCAGTTCCAGTGCATCAACCATACAATGACTGCAAAGTTAGAAAAAACGGTATTTGAGTTATCATCTTAAAAAGCAAAGTGTCGGTGGGGGTGAACTGGTGCTAAAAACATACGTATTCCAGTGAGTCAGAGTACATAATTCATGACCTGAATTATATCTCGATAATTATTAGTATCGACCAATATGAAAAAAATGTCGCCATGGTAAAAAGCTTTGCCCTATCAGCCAGCGTAGCGCAAGCTGACCATGCTAAATCACTGCACCAGCGTGCC
>JAODKL010000118.1:25260389-25278993 GCA_026780765.1 Petrocephalus schoutedeni
ACTTGAAAATCAGCACAATAACATTCTTACCTCAACATCCTTTTAATGCAATTAATGGTGAAAAATACTGTTTTATATGTTGTTAGATAGATGTTGTTAGAGACACCCATAATAACCAAGTGCTCAGATAGCTTCTTTGAATCCGATCTTACACATGGAACGTATTATTGGTATGCATGGGTATTAATTATGCTTTAGAAACTATGAAGATCTAAACATGAAAATGCAATACAAGAAAACATGGACACTCCCCAATGGCTGGTCTATTTAAACTTCGGAATGACTTTTTATACTTTGATGCCGCTGTATAGGGTTGTGTGTATTTTATAGTTCTGTGATCCACCGGGATATTACTCCCAATGTACCATGAGAAACCGGTTGCCCCAGGTACGTCTAACAGCCGAGGATGTGATAAGACACTAATCATGTCCACAAGCCTATGAGCAACATCAAAGTCTGCTATAGCCCAAAGGTAATACAGATGAGCAGGTATCAGAGCATTTTTGCAGAAACATCAGCACTTCAACAGCTAAGCAATTTCAAAGTCTCAAGCTCCAAGGTTTACAGAGATGAAAAAACTTAGTATGACATTAGTACCAACACTGCCAACCATGGTCACCTTAAATATTATATAATTAACCTCTTTACACTTGGATGTTGATGCCAATTTTCCATTTAGTTAGGGCATTTAAACTATAGAGACATCAAAACTACGCAGAACTGCAACAGAAAAATGAGATGAAAAGCTGTAGTCGTATCCCTCGTTCTCTAACGTGGAAGTTAGAGAATAGGAGTCAGGCAAAAGGCTGTAGGGCTAGCTCAGTAATCTTTATATTGGGATTTGTGGTGCAAAGCTGGATGGAATACCAAAAAAGAATTTGTTGGAACAACAAGAATGTATCCCCTGGAGAGCCCTGTCACCCCCCACCCCATTTAAACCTCACTCCTCACACACTCCTCTGGAATCTACATCTACAATTTCTAGTTATTGGATGGATCAACTGCAAATGTGAAAGTCAATAATGAAAGTCAATAGTGTTTTGTGGGGGCCAGACAAAGATGACAGCATATACAGAGATGCAGACACAAAGTAACTGTTAAAGGTTTGCGTTAAATGAAACGGGAGCCTTCCAGAAATCCCACCATTTTTCAAAACTGCAATCCAGTTGACATCATTTTTCTAACACTCCAAATAAATGTTGAATTTAATAAAACTGTTTATTTCATTTTAGCCAAATCCAGTAAGCAAGATAGCCAGGTTTCAACAACAGTCTGAATAACTGCTACAATTAAAACAGTGCCTCTCTTAGCTCCAGTAGTTCAGGTAAAAATTTACATGAATCTCAACCAACCCAGAAAGCAAAGAAGAAAAAAAGAAGAAGATGTAGATGATGTGATGGTCCTTACCTCCTGAAGTTGAACACGGACTTTGTTGATGGCCTTCAGCCAGCGTACCCTTGATGGAGAGAAAGGTAGGGGCTCACCCACCAGAAATCTGAATCAGAGAAAAAAAAAACAAGTTAACGGCTCACAACTGACATGGGCACTGGAATCATGAGGTGAGTCTCTGTATTTTTTTTTTCATTCTGAGCTGTCAAATATTTTTTTCAGAACACATGATTAGAAACTGACTTTAAAACTTTGATTTCCAACCCAGGTCTCTACACCTTGTAACTGGATTCTCAGGTTTCTTTTCCATGATTGCTGGCATCTGCTCTGGCGAAGTTCTGTCTTTGGGCAAAATGCCATTCTCGGCCTTCCTGGTCCCGATCTCCTCGGCGTCCTCCCAGGCAGGGCGGTAGCTGGCTGTGCTGTGGTAGCACTGGTGAGAGTCCAGTTCCCGCCGGTCCTCCGTTTCCGAAAGCGGAACGCTATCCTGACCCGCTTCGCTGAGCTGGGAGCTGGCCTGGCTCAGATCCCCCGAGGACCCAGAGTGACTGCTGTCCACGGGGCTTTTGTGACAGGGAGACAAGGCACACCTGAGAGCAAGCTCAGGGGCAGCCCCAGGGCACAGTACACAGTAACACAACACCACCTACTCCATACGTCAGGGCAGAAAGCAAGAAAGGGAGCCCTACCAGGAACACATTAAAGACCCAGACAGCAATTTTAGCAAGATGGTATCGTCTAAGGCAGCATAAATAACAGCAGTCTCCAAGATTGCTACCCACGACCTTTTCCACAAATTAAACTTCACTACATTTAAAATCTGCTAATTATAATTTATAACGTATATAGCAATTACAATGCATTGCTATTAGAAAACCAATTATATTACGTCTTAAAAAAGGTCTCGTACATGGAAGACTACCATTTGTTAATCTAAAAGGGTTTAAAAACAAAAAAGAAAAGTTGTATAGCAGATTTCATTACATTTGAAAAAGGAACAAATCCCACACAGGATTCTGTACAAAATGCAGAGCGTGACTCTGCAGTGAATGTGGGTTCCCATCACAAACTATAACTGATAAGCCACTACTTCTGTTACACCCCAGGTTAGCTGTATCTGGTTAGTTGAACATAATTGAGTAATACACAGATTCCACATGGCCTATTTATGTGACAAATTATAAGTAGCAGGGCACCAAGAAGAATCTAATTTAAAGTGCTTGTCTCCATTAGATTCAACCATATTTTATATTAGTAAATCATGTGTGCGTACTATTTGGGCGCAGATAATGACTTATTTCAGGTACATGTGTTTATTGTGGGCCTCTTGAAGTGAAAAGTCTAACAGCACTCGAATATTAGAGAGTATTTATGTTTAAAAAATTTAATGTTTAAATGACTGATAGCGAACAGTAATTTAGACAGTCACACCACAATTCCCTTAATTATTATTTTTAAATATATAGACCGGGGATTAAAGCGAATAAGCAGCACAATAAAGGAAGAAGGATGAAGAAACACAAACACACAGACAGACCAGAATAACATCTACAGCATGGGGCTAGGGTTTCACAGTTTCAAAAAAGGGATAACTTCTAATGGTTAAAATGAGTGCATCATAAATGGTGCCATGCTGACCATTTATAATGCAAGTACTAGCCTTTTTACACTCAAGTGATCCATCTTCACGAGGGTATCTTGAAAGAGTCCTGGTCTGAGTTCTGCAGAGGGTATGGTTTCAAAGAGGGTCTCCACCTCACTTATGCTGTCATTCAAAGACTGTTCTAGCACAGGTGAGGACATGAGTACCTGTGGGATAGCTGTGCCATCAGTAGGACCTTGTTTAGGGACTTCACTCTCGTCTAAGTTTTTAGCTTCTTCTTGGGTTTCATCACACACATTAATGTTCATGCTTTTATCACTGCCAGGTTGGCATAGCTCTGTAACAAGTTCATTAGAATCAGTTTTGTTATGGGTGTCCACTACAGCAAGTTTCTCATTCTGTGCTTTAGGTTGAGTCGTGATGGCTGAAACAGGCTGGGAAGGGTCAGGCGTTTCTGTCTGTCCGGAGAAACCAAACCTCCTTAAATTGACTGAAAATCCCTCAGGCTTTCCTTCCTGAAAAAGCCCAGAAGATAAAGCTCTGAAACCAGATAGAAAGCCACTGGCTTCAACCTGCGGTATCTGAGGCAGGCCTTTGGGAACAGAAGGAGGAGACGAAAAGAAAGAACCGACAGATTTCCCAGAATCATTGCTGCCAGACATGAAGCCAAATTTTGCAGATATGTTGGGCACATCAAACATGGACTTTGCAGGTGGTGGATCTCTACTTGTCCTTGGCTTGTCTGCTGGAGAAAGCTTCTGGCCTCCCTCAACTGATTCAACTTCCACCCCCTTTTCCAGATAATCCACTATAATAACTGGTTCCTCATATACAGATTCTGCTCCATGACAACTAGCTTTCTCCTTTTCAGGGACGTCACTGGGTTGACAACCTTCAGGTCCACTTCCTGTTAGTGATGTATTTTTATCCATAGTTAATGGATCATAATCATCAATGAACTTCCCGGAATCCTTAACAGATAATAGTTCACCTTTCATCTCTGTTGAAACATTGACAGCTGGTTTCACTGAATTTTTTTCCTGATTGTCTACTTGGCATACACGTGAATCTGTAGTACTAGGTGCATCAGAAAATCCTTTTTCATCAGCTGAAGGTATAACTGGAACCTCAGATATTTTTTTCACATTTTGAACAGAAGGATCAGGTGTTATCAGGTGTGTAGCTTCAGAAGGTTTAGGTGGTTCAGATGTTCTGAAAATGCCAAATAGGTCATTTTTCAATGATTCCACTGGAAGGCTGCTTGGCAGATTAAAGAAGGAACTTTTCTGCTGACACTGAGATTTGGTAGGAAAGGAAGATTTAAAAAAAGAAGACTGTGGAGGTGAAAAAAAACTACTTGAAGGAATAGATGAAGCCTTTGTTGCTGAGAAAACCTTGGACATGAAGCCAGATAAATTATCCGACTCAGAAGGTTTTTGTGTTTCTCCAACACCAGACTGATTTGATGGCTTTGTCTCTTCTACGGCATGTTGGTCAATTACTGTAGAACATGCATTTTCAGATGAAGCAAAAATGACAGCTTCAGCGCGTAAAGCTGTTTCTTCATCACTTTTCACCTTCTCACTGGAAACATCAGAACTTGGCTTCTCAGGTGGAGACGAACTGCTATGTTGCAATGAAGCTTGGGACAAAGCAACCTCTTCATCCCCCTGTTCTTTTTCTTTCTTAGCAGCAACTAAAGAGTATACATCTGATGCACTGGAGACTGTGCCACATTGCAGGCTATTGTTTTCTGTATGCAGTTCCTCCCGAAGTTCAGCACTTGAATCTGGTTTCTCTATGTTAAGGACACTAGAATCACCAGCTTTAGGCTTACTGTCCTCAGGAGCAGCACCACGAGAGAACAAGGAAGGAAGCATAAAAAGTCCTTCTGCTTCAGATGGTTTAGATAAACCTTCTGTCTGGTTAGTATCAGGGCCAGTAAACACAGAAAATAAATTCAATCCCATTGCCTCCTTGGTCCCAGAAGTTCTAGGGAGAATATTTTGCAAAAGTGATCCACTTTGGGCAGATGCTTGTACACTAGGTCTATTAAATAAAGAGAAAAGTCCTTTGCCTTGTGTGTCTTTAGCAGTAGAAGAGTTGTTTTGATTAGGAGTATCCTGTGACATGGGTCCACTGAACATGGAAAGTAACCCTTTGCCAGGTATATCCTTAGGCACAGTTGATCCAGGAAGAATTCCAGCAAAAAATGACCCAGTCTGGGAAGGAGGTGGCTGAACACTTGATTCTTTAGACACAAAAACTGAAGTTAGATGGGGTGTCTCATCCTGAAAAGCCTCTTTTAGGGAGGCCCCTTCTGTTATGACCTCTTTCTGTTTTATAGAAGGCAGGGTGCTGAGTGTGTTGGCATCAAGCATCAGGTTTTCGTGTATGGATTTTTCTTTGCATGCAGTTCTTTCTGATGGAATAGATTCAGGAGCTAATACTTCCTGCGAGGAGACAGACTGAGTATCAGGTTTAGAGAACACTGTCAAGTCTCCTGTTCTAGGTACTTCCTTAGGAACAGATGACTCAGAAAGAGTTCCACCAAGAGCAGATGGCATTTGCATGGTAGTATTTTGGGGACTAGGGTCACCAAATGCTGAAAATAAACCTTTCCCTGGTAAAAGTCTGGGTAAAGATGTTCCAGCAGAAGTTGTTTGAGGAACTGATCCAGTTTGAGGTGAAGCCTGCTGGGCATTAGGACCAGAAAACATAGAAAATAAACCCTTGCCCAATGGTCCCTTAGGTGCAGCAGAACCTGACAAAGGTGTCTCAGGTGAAGATGAAGTTGGGGCAGGTTGTAGACCAGATCCAGCAAACATTGAAAATATGCCTTTACCAGTTGAACCACTATTTGATGAAGCTCCAGAAAAAAATCCACCAAGAAGAGATCCAGTCTCGGACTGATTCTGCTGAGTGTCAGATACACTAAACATTGATAACAACCCTTTACCCTGAGGTTCATCTTTATTAACTGCAGACCCAGAAAGCATATTACTCATAGACAACCCAAATAAACCACCAGATTGCTTAGGATGAGGCTCTGGTTTAACCTGTTCAGTTAGCTGGGGCTGGCTTGAAATAGAGCCAACACTGGAGTCTGACGGAACTATCTTAGATCTTTTTCCTGGTTCCTGAGTTTGGTTAGGCTGGTGTGAAACAATGCCCTCAGGTGGTCCATTATTCTGCTGATTAAGTCCTTTAGGTTGTAAATTCTGTAGTCCTTCTTGTTGAGCACAATCTAGGTTTTTATGTGTATCATTTTTTTCAATGAATCTTTGTTGTTCTTCAACAGTTTTCTTTAGCTGTGACTGTGATGTTTCTGAAGGCCACACTTGAGATGAGGGAGGGCCTGCACTGAACATAATGCCAATAGATCCAGAAATATTTGAGGTACTTGTGCTCCCTTTATTTAATTTTGTATTCTCTGCAGACTTTTCTGTGGTTTCTGAAGACTTTGGAGAATTTGATTTGGGCTCTTCCATCCCTACTGCTGATTTTAAAAAACTTATGAAACCAACTTGGGATTTAGCTGAAGATCTTTCCTGTGATTCATTTGACTTCGGGGTAAGCTTCATAGAAGGTTCATGCCTGCAGAAACTATTACCTGAGCTTTTATGAAGAGTATCTTGTTCACTCTGTGGCATAACTGCTTGGCTGGACTTCACAGTTGTTTGTAAATCTGCAGTGGAATACTGTGCAGGTTGTCGTGTTAACTTAGGTTGTTTAGGTAGTACTGAGGGCATTGTTGACTCATCCTTTACTGAACCATCACTAACCAAAGTCGTTAATTTGGTTGTGGGGTAAGTAGGTAAAATGGTAACATTTTTTGCAGCTGGTTTTAGTGCTGAATGTTCTGGGGTCTGACAAAAATGGGGCTCATCCTTGCTAATCTCTTCCTTAAAACACTGCAGATCAGATGACAAAACATTTTTTGCCTGCTGATCCTCTGCTGTAACCCCCCAAACCGGTTTCTCAAAGTGTGCAGCATCTTCACAAGGTTTAACATGCTTTGGGGAAGCTATAGAGGGCCTTGCCGTAGCATTTGACTTGATGGGAGCAGCATTTTTTCTCGATTCTGAATCTGAAGTCGTATCAATTAGACGTTTAAAGTCTGAGACAAAGGAAAAAAATCCCTTAGCCTGCTTACTCGGTCTCTCTTTTACAGACGGCATTTTTCTTCTCCATTCATCTTCTGATACATCATCAATGTGTCTTACTTTAATCTCATTGGAATAATGCTTCTGTCGGGAAAGGAAACTATAATTACGAATGTCGTATGAAGGGGATTCAGAGCTTGGCATTGATGAGCGTGACACAGGTAGCTTTTGAGAAAGGAGTTCCTTTACCATTTCACTATTCCAGTAAGGACTCATATAATTTTGCACTGACAAATCAACAGCTTCAAAATGTGAATTCTGTAAAGCATGTTCTTGATGATATTGTGGGCTAGTGTCCATTCTGACTTTATTTAGTCTAAGCATAGTAAAGTCTAGAGGCTCCTCTTTCTGTGTAAGAAGACAATCCCCAAATAAACTGGAGAACTGTTCCAGATTCAGGTTCATAATTTGATTCCCTTTGACGAAGATTTCAGAATGGTCAAGTGGAGCATTAATTAGCTGAGCATCTCCTTGATTTTGCCCTGGTAACCAGAAAAGCTCATCCTCATTGTAAAGAGGAATTTTAAAACCACAAACAATAACCATTTCATTCTGCAGCCATGCACTGGGGAGTTCAGATAACTGTCCACATTCCAAATATTCATCTTCAGGAGTAAATATATAGACATACTGGCCAGAAACATCAGTCAGTAAAGCATAAATGAATGCCTCATCCTTATATACAAAATATCCACAATTACCATCTTCAGACAGCCACCACATCCCCTGGTCTAATAGACTGAGCCATTGTTGGTACCATTCTGATTCATCAAGATGCAGATAGTCATCAATATCTTGATAACCACCAGAAGAACTCAAATCCATTATGCAGTCTGTGGTATCTTTGGAGATGCCATTACAGAAGGATTTACTTACTTCTTGACATTTGCTGGAATGTAAAGATCCCCTTGTTAGCTTGGGACTTCTAGCCTGGCACCTTTCAAAGTCACTCTGGTGATACGAGCCACCATTTAAGGTGCAAGTACCATCACTGAATGAATTGATGGTTGCATTAGCAACTGGAAGTGTAGCATTTGTATTTTTTGTGCTTAAATTTAGTGCATTCTCATAATCAGTACAGCAATCTCCAATCTTACCCCATCTCAAGTCATACAGATCCTCAATCCTGCCAAAGCTATTCCATGAGTCATTGCCATCTTGAGATGAAAAACCATTTTCATGTTGATGGTACCAACCATGGTCTCGGTCATTTCTTGTGTTGTCCCATATTTTTGCAAGGGTAAAGTAGTGATTAGGTTCCACAGTAACACAGCTCTGAGAATTTTTTCCCATTGTTGCCTTATCTGGTGGCTGAATGTATTCCATATTGTCGTGACAAACAGAGTAAGTTTTCCTAGCAAGAGCACCTGAATTATCATACTCATTAAGCAACTGCCACTGGATACAATCCTGGTTCCAGGGCTGTTCATAATCAGTAGCAGGATTTAATTCTTGATTTTCATAGGATAAAAATTCATTGCAGGGACTACACAGTAGAGGTGAGCCATATTCTGAAGGGTGACCCTCTTGAAGACAATGCTCAGGTGAGAAAAACATAGCAGACACAGGAGACTGATATCTAAAAGTATAGAAATTTTCTGAACTACAAGATGCCACCTCATGATGGCTTTGATAAGGATTTGGACTATTCAGATTCAGGGGTGTTAAGTAGCCAGTGACATTTGATGAGTAAAATGCCAGATTATTTTGGGGTGTGTCACAACAGGCAGAGGTCCTTAAATCCAAACATTCTATATTAGAAAAAACTGACATGTTCTGAACACTCTCCATTTTTTGTTCACGTATTATGCAATCAAAGTCTTTTTTCTTGTTTTCACATTCTGAAGGACTCTCAGTTGGAGCCATTTTAAATATGCGTGAAAGCAGGTCAGGTGTACTTCCATTACTAAACTTATCTTCTGTATATGACCATCTGTTTTCTGTTTTGCAGGAGCTGTTATCATCATCTGAAGTATGACTGATGAGCCCAGAGAAAAACCCCTGAGGTAAAGATGTTTTTTTCACTGTCTCAGGAGGATGTC
Source organism: Petrocephalus schoutedeni (assembly GCA_026780765.1). Lineage (NCBI taxonomy): Eukaryota > Metazoa > Chordata > Actinopteri > Osteoglossiformes > Mormyridae > Petrocephalus > Petrocephalus schoutedeni. Next base: position 25,269,590 of record JAODKL010000118.1, read on the forward strand.
GCTGCATGCAAGTTTGGGCTCCTATTATCCTTTGTCCTATATGACTGTTTGGATTCCCTTGAGATTTCACTTGGTCTGCAGGAGTATTATTTGCGGACACTTCCTCAGAAGATCTAGTTAACTTGCTAAACATTCCAGACAAGTGATTTGTTTTGTTTGATGGAACCAGCTGCAGTGGGGAATTCAACTTTTTCTTTATCACATCTGGTATTTTTGCTTGTGATTGACTAGTTAGATTTTTTGATGGCATTTCTTGACGTGGGGATGCATTCTCCACAGAGCCTATTTTAAAAAGACTAGAAAGAGGATCCCTTGACTGACTGGCTTGCTGTGGTGTGCCTTCAATCTGAGCATTAAGATGTTGCACTGACAGATTTTGTCCATTAGCTTGCAGATGACCAACAAGCTGAATTTGTTGCCCCTGTACTGTGGAGTCCTGAGATATTGTCCCATTGTTTGAAGACGGAAACTTAAGCAGCCCAGTTAGAAATCTACCCGACTGACTAAGTGTCTCTTTAAGTGACTTCTGATTATCACCAAGCATATTTAGCCTGCCTTTCTGTTGCGGACTGGTAAAGGGCTGCGACTGCTGTGATGTATTTTCTGAAGCAAAATGGCACAGACCAGAAAGCAACCCATCTGATGAAGTGGGCACTTGTGATTGAGAAATATTCTGCCTATTTTCTTGTCGCTGACTGGGAATATCTTGGACTGGTTCCGTTTGCTGTGGAGATGGATTTGGGCCAGTAAGCTCATCACCCAACGCAACTAACCTTAACTGTTTAAAATGGTGGTCTTCTTGGTGATCAGGTGGCAGAGATCGATTACCACTCTGACCTGGGGTCTGGGCCCAGTTTTCCTGCTGATGGTATGGAAGTGTTATAGTTGGAGGTTCAGGGGCTTGATTTTGACTTTGGAGATTATGACTGTTCCTCTGCTCCAAACAAGGATGGGAACCTAGTGGTCCTGACTGCTGCTGCATTATGGGTGTCTGGTCAACTGAAGACTCGTTATCTAAAGAAGCAAATCTGAAGTGCCCAGAAACAAGGTCACCTGGATGAAAAGAATGTGCCGCAGTCTGCTGTGAGGGAAGTTTGATCTGGTCTGAAAAATTCTGAATCTTAGTTTGCCACGTTTGATGACTTGATTGAGATGATTTATTACTACTTGGTGGTATTTTGCATTGTGGTGATGCTGTGCGGTTTATCCCTGATACATTCTCAGAGGAATCTAAATTTAAAGTTCTCAAGAATCCATCGTTTTGCAGAAGTGTTGCACCTTTCTGGGATGAATTCTGATTTTGGCCATTTGAATTGTGTTTATTAATGCTTTCACCTGGCCAGTTGTTAGTTTGTATTTGCTGCTTCTGGTTTTTAGATGACAAATTATCAGAGGAGCCCAATTTGAAAAGCCCTGATAGTAGTCCTCCCTGCCGAGATGGGCTGTTTATGCATTCAGATGAAGTGATATTTAAAAGGCCGGAAAATAAACCCCGTGACTGAGACTGAGGCTTTTGTTCATTAACTTTTGACATATTTCTGTCATCAGCTTTGCCATTTTCTTGATCTCCAGTTGAGGGTAGATGCTGCTGTTGATCACAAAGAATGTTTTGTCTTTGAAGGTTCGAATTAGAAATAATGTGTACGTCCTGTGGTTGACTTTGTTGTTCTTCTGGGACATTCATATTCTCATTAGAGTTTATCTTAAAGAGGCTGGAGAACCAAGATGTTTCGGGATTACCCTTAGGCTGTCTTTCGAGAAAAACAGTATGTTTTTGTGAATGGGCTTTAGGAGCGTCAGAATCCACTGAGGGGGTTTTCCCAATAGTTTCCATAGTTTCAGGTATATTACTTTCTATTGGTTCCTGATCTTTGAATACACCACTGAAGCTGCTTACATCATAGTTAGAGGGTAATTTCAGCTGCCTTGAACACATTGTTTCATCTAACTTTGGTGAGGGTAATCTAACGTCATCTTTTGAAAATGGTGAGGATGCTGGTGAGGATTGACTTTGGGAGATTTCTGAAGACCCTAATGCAATCAACGAGCTGAATGGTTTCTTCAAATGGCTAAAGAATCCCTTTTCCTCTTGGGTGATAGATTGCCCATCCACATTAGCTTGACATTCTTGGGTGGCTTTTTTAACCTCTGCCTTTTCTTCCATTTCTTTTCCATGCAGTAGATCAGAACCACTACTTTTCTGATGTTTTTCATTCTCTACTACTTGACATGAATTCACATGTTGCATACCTTGAGAACTAACTTTTATGGTAACAGTATCTACAGAATTTTCTTTCAGTCCATGACGTTTGTTTTCTTCAGAAGATTTTGATATATCGTCATCTGAGAACAGTTTTAAGGAACTTATCTTCCCAAGCATAGAGCTAACAGCAGAAAATGACTGGTTTGCAGTGAACTGCAGGCCTTTATCAGTATGGTCTTTCTGAGAAGTTTCACTATCCGGTTTTGTGTTTTGGCTGCCATCATGCGCAGTTTCTTTTGTATCCAATGACTGAAAAGGCAGCAGGGACTGTAAGGAAAATCCCCTACTGGGTGGGGGCTCTTGGGCAGGGGAGACAACTGCAATTGGCATCGTGGTGGTGGGCTTAGGAATAAAAGACAAAAAACTGGAGGTACCAGATTCAGTGGATACTGGGACTTCAGCCTCAGGTCTTTCATTGGCTGCCGCCTTTTCTTCAGAAACAGGTTTAGAACCAGAGCTAACCTTCTCAGAGATGGAATGAAACAAGGAGCCTACAGCATTCTTTACCCCGGATAGACCTTGTTCATTTGAAATACCAGCTTTTATTGGTTTCGTTACAGTAGGAATGACATCCTTAGCCTTTTCGGACTCTTCAATAGTTTCACATTTTGCATTCACTTCTGATGACTGCCTCAATTTTGTTGACTTTGGCAGAGATCCATATCTGCTGATCTCTTCCTCTTTTTCTGCTAGGTACTCAGATACGGTGTCTACTAGACACTGCAACTCATCCATTGGGTCGACATACTCATCAGTTGGCTCTTCTACAGGAGACAGTATGGCCTCAGGGCCCCATCCTCTTATTTTCCCATTAACTTTCTTTTCCTGGTAAACCTGAAGCTTCTCAGCACAGTTTCTGCGGAGGAAGGTGTACTGGTTCAAGCTATAATACTTTCCACTTTCTGAACAGATAGCTTCTGCTAAGGAAGCAATCTCTTGAAGATCCTCTTCAGATCCTGTAGATTTCTGTAGCTCATCCGAGTCCTCCGAGTCATATTCTCTCATTCTTGTTTTTCCTTCTTGAGACGCATCAAAACTTTCCAGAGTGTCTTCCTCCTTATTTCTCTCTCTCATTTCGGTCTTATGAAGACTCTTTATATATGGGCACATCATCTGCTCCTCCTGCATTTCAGCCACCTGCCGCAGCACTTGTTCTACTCTTTTTTGTTGCAGGTTCTGAGCAGAGTGAAGAATGGAGGCATCAGTGAGGAAAGAGTCACATCTTCCTGGGTCCATGTGGGCTTTCACATCATGATCTTGCAGCCTCTTTTTATGGCATTTATTCAAAGTAGCCTTACTCAAGCCATAAAACTCAGGATAGGAGGTATGCTCCAAGCTATTGTTCCCCCCTATGGCTCCAGTCATATTGACAGTGTTACTATTGCACCAATCAACACATTGTTGCTCCCCTTTGTCAAGTTGCTCACACTTCTCTTGTACTTGGTATTTACTCTCCCAATCTTCTACACCCATCCCAGAATCTACAGGAATAATCCTGACCCAACCTCTACCATTTGGGGTTCTATGGGTGTGAGGAGGAGGAAGTAAAGAATGTGAAAAAAGAAAAAAAAAACACAAATGAAGACAAAAGCAAACCGTAAAAGAGATTCAAAGCAAAATGAGAAATGTTTTGCAAATGAGTAACATGCAAGTGATAAAACTGGTAACATGCAGAAAACATCTTTATGATTTTATACAACAGAAATAGAAACCAGTACGAAAAATTTTCAATGTGAAATTGAAATTTACAATATACCAACAATTTTATTTTGGTTTTATTATGCATTTATCACTTGCCCAACCCACTGTTATACTAGCAGAAGACACTGTATGCATTAGTAAGTCAGCCCATTTTACTTTGTCACTATGATCTATGAATTTACTTTCAATCCATCTAAGCACAAATGCCCACAGTGCATGCATACCCTTTATATATGCATGCTTAATATTAGATAGAATTCTAAAAATATTAATATATAATAGCAATTAAGTAAAGAAGAAAATTGAGATCTCCACAATGTAGGTACTGAAAGGTTACACCAAAGCGCATTGTTCATTTTTTTCAAATTAGTAAATAAAGACAAAAAACAAAACTTAATTTTTGGTTATGTTAGCTTTTTACCAGGTAAACAGTGACATTCTTTCTACCACCTCAGAAATTCATAAAACAGCCCATGCCAAAGTGATGGAGAGGGAAAAGAGTTGCATCCCTGTCTCTTCACAACTTGAGACATGGACTGGGCAAATACTTCCACTTAATACAATGCGCCTAAAAATAGAAATACAAACTACAATCCTTTTTACTACCTACGTAAAATTGAATTTCACACCAAACTGCAAATTAAGGTGACATCCTTAATCTGCAATCAAATCCAATTCATAAACTTCCGTGCCTGAGATCCAAAGTACTTGCAATTAAACGTAAACAGCAATTAAACCCAATACTGTATGTCTTATGCACACATTCAGTGAGCTTCCAGAAAGAGCAGCACTGTGTCAGTGAGTGCACACACATCCACCTGGTGCATACCTGTTGCCGTGGGGTTCCCTGCAGTCCATATCATAGCTCTGCATGGATTCTGTGCACGACTCTCGCGATTCGGCCTGTTGGGCCAGCAGAGGCCCCATGGGATATTGATGCATGGAGGAATTAGGCTGAGCTGTGCTGTGATATCGAGGTGGCAGGCTGCTGCTGGTCTCACTGCGGTAGTCACTATCCCGGTCATCCACCGCACTGTCATGGTCATCAAGGGCTGTTTGACAACAAGACAGGCTCCAGGACACAGAAGTGGAGACAGGAGGGCGGGTGTACCTCTATCAATGTATAAATATTGTAAGCACTTATCATGGATTAAAACCACACTAACTCCAATGCACAGCTGCCAGTATGATTGGACATTGGCAAGAAGGTTACACCTGAAGGCCAGTGTCTATAAGACGAAGGACATTGCACAGTCGGAGTTGGATGCAAGAATAAATACATAACAGTATATTCATAAGCAGTGCAGTACATGCTGAATTTGTGCTTTCTTCAGGTAAAAGCGAAGGAATACTGATGCATTATTACCATGGGCAGTCGAAGATGGTCAAAAAAAATTGTGTCTAATAAATATACTTGACTCAATGTGTTTTCAGTTGTTATCCTCAGGGAAGTGGACAGGCCCAGGTATGATTTACACTCAACAAACACACTGTGCGCAAGGAAACACATATAGAAATGGTCACTGAATGAAACGCACAGGCACATATTGTTAAGAACAACCACAACAAAATGAAAGACACACACACACAATTTATTGGGATATAATTTGGGATTGGGGTATAATTTCAGATAAACAATAAGCCCTTCATTGAAACTACCAATTTTTCTGCAAAAATCAAATTATATTTTAGGAGGATAATTTGGTGCGGATGGAAAAAATACAAAAAAACCACACCACCTAAGAAGTACTCATAAAACACAAAAATCTATCACTTGTTCACACTACTCGAACAGGACACACAGTACACAGCAGACAGAGACACATGAGCAGACATTCAAGCTGAACATGTACAACATCACTCGCTCCATAATTTACCAATCTCTACAACTTTGGGGTCAGTGCATGAGGCACAGACTAGGAGGAAGTGCAGGATGGGCACACATGCTCAATTTGATCAGTAGTTCAAATATTCATGCACAGATATACGAGGATTCTTCCTCCATAAAAACACGTGTATTGGGCAGTGGAAATGGATATGGAAATAACCTTTCATGATAACACACAAGTGTTTCAATTAAAATTTTTCATCTTTTCTTTCCCTTATAAAATTGTAAAAATGTTACTTACTAAAACAAATTTCTTCTAAAATAGGAGCTCGCTACACCATAGAATGCACACGGCTCAGGATCTTTTAAGGGGCCAGCAATTTTTAAATCAACTATCAATATTTCAAAGGGTTTATTGAACATGTAATGTTTAAACCGAGGTCTGCATATGTTTAAGTCATGATAGCTTAAAACAGCAAACACCACAAGCATAAAAGTAATTTAAAAGAAAAAAACAGAAAAACCTGTCATGGTCGCATTAAAATCTAGTCATTCCTAAAACAGCTAACCTGTCTGCTATCCCTGATTACTGAGCAGCCTGTGTAAATATACAGCAGTGTATCTCAACCCAGTCCCTGGGGACCCAGAGGTAGTCCACATTTTTGCCCACTCCCAGGTATCAGCACACCTGAACCTTAAATTATTAAACAATTAACAATTAAAGTTGTTTATGACCAGAGCATGTGAGCGGAGCGGTGAGAATTTCCACTCTTCGGCCACGAGGCTGCAGTCTCTGCCTGCTCCTCTCCTCAATACTGCACTGTGCTCCACTAAAATTCACCCGCTCCAATGAAATCGCTCCACGCTTGTTCCGATTTGGGCATGCCTCAGACTCGCGGTGTGAGCGATATTCGAGTTCAAATAAAAAACCGTTCCATGCTCCAACATGATGATGCAGCTTCAAAGTACTCCAGAATTATCCTTACGGCTGCAGCAAGAATCCATTAATCCAATAATCCAATAATATATGCTTACAGATGTTTTTTAAAAAGGGTGTTTTTATTAATTATCATTAAGAAATCGTACCTCTGTCAACCTGTCTGTGCACCGATAAATGTGTACAAGGCAAAATGTTATGATTAAAAAAAATATATATATCTACTATGTCCGTGGTACACTGCATTTTGATCAAAATGTCTAACAATTTAGATGGATTCAGAAAATGAAAATAATCTTTAAACAGGGTCTAGAACCACTTATGGCAAGCAATCAAGAACACTGAAATTCCTGGTACAAGTGTGTTAGGAACAGGGAGGAACCAAAAATGGCTGTCTGGTGCTCCCCACGGACTGGGTAGAGAAACACTGGTCTATTGCTTATAGAATCATCACTGAGAAAGTCTGCAAATTGCCAAGTGTGACCACGTGATAAAAATATCCAGCTGTACTCCATTTGGGGTTAAACGAATGAGTTCCTTCATAGGAAGACAAATGTCTAGGCAAGATACAGGGACAAAAATGATGCAGCAGACAGTCTGAGCAAAAGGGGCAAAGAAAAATGGTGGAGGACTATGGGAAAATGGATGGAAAGGACCCCATCCAGTGCATGAATATCCTCCCTGGATGCAGGACATATCTGCTTAAGGCAGAAAGCATGCAGAGAGCACTGAGGAACCGGCAGAGGGGGTTTATAACAAAATGGGTATTAATGAAAAAGAGCTACATACTCTGAGAATCGCCCCATCCAAAAACGTTGCCTGGTAAGGATGCAAATGTTAGCAGGAGAAAATTAAAAAGATGGAGTGGGGTGAAAAGAAGTCTTAGGCAGGATTTCAGTCTAGAAAAGCTGTTTGGGAGATGCAGATGTAGTTTTGAAAAGGAGTGCAATATACAAACAGCATATTGACGTTTGTAGTCGATTTATAAAATAACATGCAGCTAATGGAAGCATTCTAAGAAAGTAAATGTCAGCAGTCTTTTAGAAAAAGTTACAAGCCTATAGCATCAATAATTACAAAAATTAAGCACAATAATCAGAGACAATATGTGACCTTTAATTACACAATATTCAATTTTAAAATGTTTAAAAGCACTTTTAAAGCTCCTGCTAGGCAGCTGTTGCAAACAACATCATTCCTATTCACAAAGACATGAGTCTGCTTGGGCATTCTCACATGTCCCTTGTGATCTGGATATGAGACAGTAATCATGAAAATGACTAACAACTATATTCTTTAATTCTTTAATAAATGACGTTGACCATACTAAAGAAGAGTTGCTCAGCAGTGAATGTCAGTTACCAAGTCGGGAATTAAGCCATATATCCTGATTACATGGACAGATACTAAAAATATGTTTCCAAATGCAATGGATTATGGGAGAGTACTATAACAAACATTGATTCGAATGCATGTGATTAATTATGATTGTATACTACATAAAACAGCAAAAAACCTAAAATACAGATTGAGAAATTGTTCCATTATAACCATACTTAATGTTTTAATTATTGTTTAATTAATACAAAACGTAAAACCATTGTTAAATCTAGGTAAAAGTGATATTTCCAGTAAATGGGAATCTGAGAACATCTGTGTATGTCCTACGTAAACCACAGACTAGATAAATAACCCCATCTAGTGGTGAAATCATCATAAGCCTCTACACATTTCTCCTGGAACTTTAAAATCCCACCTACCTGTATTTGGTCAGACGACCTGCTCATCCATGCACTCTTACACCTGATTTCGGTGCCTAGAGGATCCTAGTATAGCCTGGGCCAGTGTAAATTTGTGGGTTTGAACAGTCTAAAAAGCACTAAATAGCTCCAGCTTTTGGCAAGCTGAAATCATGCAAAAAACTTGAATGGGGCCGTTTTCCTAAATGGAGTATGAGTACAGTATGTATTGTAAATAATAGTAAAGGAAGCTTGTTTCTGAACACTTCCTTGAGCTGACAGTTTTCATTTTTATATTTCATATGTATATTTTATATTTATTTAGTAGAAGTTTTTATCCAAAAACAGTCATACAGTCCCTGGGGTAACTGAAGACTAAGGGCCTAGGCCCCTCAGGGGCCCAAATGTAAAATCACTCTGACAACTATGGGATCTAAACCAGTCACCTTCCAAACACCGGTACAGTGTCCTAACCTGCTGATACGCAAACCTCCCAGGTCAAGGCCGTGTCTCATCAAATGTAATACTAAAAATATTTTTCTAAATTTTTCACAACAAGCACGATGCAAAATTTTTTAGACTGAAATACGCATTCCAATAGAAGCTATCAAATTGGTGACAAGTACTACCTGCAGTGGTAAGATTTACTTTCTTTCAAGCAAAGAAGTGAAAAGACTACTATACGGGATACATGCAATTCTTAGAAAGCATAAAATTTACAATCACAGTTTCATACAGTGCTTCAGGATAAGCACAATTATTATTTAAAAGCACGGCAGCAACATCATGTAGTATAAGTTATATAACAGGAATAGCAAAAACAGAGCTTAGTTTATTTTTAACTGGACTTATATTGGATAGTTCTATAAATAAAGCGAAAATAAATATATAACTATATAACCACAGTTTAATATAACCCAAGAGGCATATCATGAA
>JAODKL010000118.1:25279093-25290665 GCA_026780765.1 Petrocephalus schoutedeni
ATGTAAAACAGAGCACCCGCAAAGAGCCTAACATGCCCCTTGTCATCATGAATAAACAGGGCAGTAAGGATGCGTGGATGGATGCTGGAATATGATTCTTTCGATCTGCATGTCATCATTTTGAGAATTGAGAATTTTTTTTAAATAATAAAGTTAAGTAATTTAAGTGTTTACATTATTATTAGGGGGAGAATATGAGCTAGTATTGGGAATGGCTGCCCGGAAGTGCGAAGAAGGGGCAAGCTGCCCAGACACTAAAGCACAATACAAAGGATCGATGTGAAACACCCTTTATTCTGGACCCACTTCAGGACTTTTAATAAATACTAATTAACAGCTACATTCCTGATCCACCATGGATATTTGTTTATAATATTACTAATGAATTATATGCTTCAGATACACATAGCGTACAATATACACATATTACTGCAAGTTGTTCCATATGAAACCCAAAAAAATCCCTCAGGACTATTTCTGTGGTGTCTGTGTTTTTTGGTGTAAGAAACCTGGTGTTCATCAGAACCTGTCTACAAAAGAGTTTATTATTCAAACTTACAACACTGGGAGGCAGCCGAGGGTAGTGGTCTCCTTTGAATGTCTTCTTGCAGGGGGTACTTCAAGAAAAATGGTGGGAGGAAGAAAGATTATTAATGACATCATTAATGACCTGGCCTTAATATCTGCATTCACTTCAAGTTCATTTCAAACTGTCATGCATTAATCACGCACACACAAGTGTACCGTACCTACAAAGCTGCTCTCATTCGGCAACTCCGACACGAGTAACAAAGCAAGCTGACAAACACAATAATCGGATATTTTCATCTGTCAAGGCTGCCAAGTCTTCACAGAGCCAATGGCATCCTAAGCAATTAAGGCGTCATATTTTTGCTGAATATTGTAGCCGTAGCCGTTATACAATCAGTACAAAGAAAACAAAATAAAATTGTGCCTAATAAAAACAAGTCAATTTAAATCGAATTACATTTTATAAACGGTTTATCCAACATATAACGTACTTTAAAAATAGATATAATAAGATGTCAACTGTTTCAGATGACAGAGAAAAAGAAAAGAAAGCGAAAGAGAGTGAACGAAAGAGAAAGGTGGTCATCTTTGCTAAAACAATTAGGTATATTACAACTGACATTCTGAAACTGACAAACTCGAAGCATTTCTCATTTCAGTCTGTGTTTGTCTGTGTTTGTCACAGGAGACCACACCTCATCGTGTATCCGCATGGTGTTGATTTGTTCCAGTTTGCCAGTCCAGTACCGAGCCTCATCTTCTGGTATATCTGCAGACCAGAGAAAATGAGACTGGAGATACTTTTCCATCCCAAATTGATACCTTCATTACATATTCTCAGTTCTACACTAGACAAGCGGTTGGAGGAGAGTTGAAAGGGTTACTTTTCACTACCCTAAAAATACATATTACTCCCGTAGACTGAAATTATTCTGTTGTAATGCTAGAGTTTGTGTTTTTATTTAATTGAAAGAGAGTTTCCAACTGGAAGCTGAAAGTTCCAACATTAGTGTTTAGGTGTGATTCTTTGGCTGCAAATCCATCCCATTATGACTGAGGGAATTATTCAATGCATGGTGAATCTTTATCGCAATTCGATTCAATTAATCAATTGAAGTGGAATATTAATTGTTTTGTTATTATTACACAGGGAAAACAAGCCAGTGTACAATGTCAAAAGGGCAACTACTGGACTGTGCAGAAAAAAAACACAAAGGAAGCACTATCTGACTGGGGGGCGGGGGCTGCCAGTGGTGACACTTGCCAAGCGTACCAGCTTATCCTGTAGAAAACACTATAGATACACTATATTGCCAAAAGTACTGGGACGCCTGCCTTTACACACACATGAACTTTAATGATATCATATTCTTAATACATAGGCTTTAATATGGAGTTGGCCCACCCTTTGCACCTACAGTATATGCAATGCAAAGCAATTTTATTTATATAGCGCATTATCACAACATTACATTGTCTCAATCCGCTTTACATTATCTCTGCCACATAAAAACCCCCCAGTGAGCAAGCCAGAGGTGACAGCTTCAACTCTTCTGGGAAGGCTTTCCACAAGGTTTAGGAGTGTGTTTATGGGAAGCTGGTGACTTCTGTGCCTCAGCATGCACTGTCCCTGCTCTGTCGTTTTACGTGGCCTACCACTTAGTGGCCGAGTTGCTGTAGTTCCCAATTGCTTCCATTTTGTTATAGCACCATTAACAGTCGACCATGGAATATTTAGTAGCGAGGAAATTTCACGAATGGACGCACAGGTGGCATCCTATCATGGTACCATGCCTGAATTCACAGAGCTCCTGAGATCAACCCATTCTATCACATATGTTTGTAGAAGCAGTCTGCATTCCTAGGTGCTTGATTTTATACACCCGTAGCCATAGAAGTGATTGGAATTCAGTGATTTGGAGGGGTGCCCAATACTTTTGGCAATATAGTGTAGGTCTGCGGGCCAAATTTAACACTAAATTTTAAACGTCATGGTACTTTAAATCCTCTTCCAAGTGATGAATGGGCCACCAAATTAAATTTCACATTACAGATTGATGCAGCTCAATCGCCACCTTAATGATCAATTCATCACAATGCATCAACATCTTTGCACCCATAATAAACAAATCCATCCATATTCTATTCCACCAATGGCATTATTGGACAGTCATCAGTGTAACAATTACAGATTTTCCCAAAGAAACAGAGTGAAACTATGCACGATGAGATAAATCGGCCTAGCTAAATTCAAAAGAACACCACCTAGTAAATAAGTATCAGACTGGAATACAGTTGCGCTTTCGTTTATAAGCTGGAAAATCATTTGCTTACAAATGCATCCTACTGTACGCTGCTCTGTGCTCCAAAGGAAAACATAACAGAACCTGGGGGTGGGCAGGAGGTTCAAAGGTGTAAGATGAAACATTAGGCTGCATGAATGACTTCAATAACATGCAGTCAAAGCAGTCAGTCATTGAACCAAAAAAAAGTCTTTTCAGGAAGTGTAACCTTTCAATGGCGAACACCACAGTCTGCACCCGCGTTCACAGGGATCTGTCAATGGGCATCAGAACAATACAACGTGTCTGTAATAGATGACAGGCTGGGCCTCAGCTCATCACTACATCATAGAACATCACTCTATACATTAAAGAACAGGTGTCACGGGTGTTGGAGGGGCCCAGAGAGATTCTGGGAGCTCAATAATTTATAGGGTCCTGTGAATACAAAAAAAATTAATTATAATTTAGGCTTGGGTAGCATCAAGTTATGCTCCTAGTGGTCCACCCTGCCTGACTAGGGTGCATTCAACTGACAGTATTACAATAAAATCAGCCAGATCATACTGGTGTTACGTAGTGGGCCTGTCAAAGACACAGCTATAGACTACAAAGTGACAGCAGGTATCAGTTCACTTAAAAGTAAATGGGAAAGTGGATTCTGAACAATATCACCAACCAATGCAAAACACGGAAGCAAGCAACATATTAAAAGTACAATAACAATGTATTGGGACCAAAAACATATCATATCATAAATCATTACAAAATACAGTGGGGGCTCATTTGGTCCAGTAAAAGATGTGAGGGTGAATGACTCTCAGAGAAGTGTATATACCGAAAGGCAGCTCGAAGCGCGAGTCCAGCAGAACACGATGATGCGTGGGGTTCTTGGTGCCGTAGATCTCATCTGCCTTCATCAGCACCTCAGAATCAAGGAAGGTCCATTCACCGGGGCCCTCCTAATATACATATATATCCAAAGAAACAGCAGACAGAATGAGATAGGATGTGATGGAGAATCAGACTGAGGCAGTGACTGGCAAGGAGCAAGGGGATGCCGGCGAAAAAGTAGGTCAGGGCTCCCCACACACTTTCCATTTCAAAATTTCATCATCAAAAACAAAAAAGTAGATTTAGATGTTTTTTTTTTTAATGCACAGTGAATTTGCGGCAGTAGCCTGGACACACCAAAATATTTCCATCCTTTCCTTATTTCCATAGTTATCCAGACAGACACCAAAATCAAATTCCATTCTTTCCTATACTGGATAGGAAACCTGGCAGATTGAAAAAGGCATAACCATAAGTGCAAAAAGAGAAACACACATCAGATGTGACAAAAGATTGAGAAATAACAGTAAAGCACAACTGGGAGCAGTCCATGTATTTAGAGTAATATTAAAGGTTTCATGGGAATCTCAGCGATATTATGTCATTCCATACCTGTATAAGGGCTTGATGACCACAGCACCACCCACAGACCACATCCATAGTCCCAAAACATTTTACAAATCATTTCCAAACACCTTTCATTAACTTGCTTGCTAGGTACCTACCAGCTATTTTCCAAAGGGAGTAAAATAAAATTAAATTAAATTCTACAGGTTACAAAAAAAATGTAATGAAAAGAAAAAAGTTCAGGGCGAGTGTAGTAATTTGCCCTTCAAAGTTCACTCCTTTATTGAAATTATATGCACATTTCCTATTTACAAAAAGCCCACAGCTTATGAGGTACTCACATTAAACCTGCCCCAGGTCACACCACTCTAGTAATGCTACTAGCACTATTGAAATAAAACATTTGCAAAAGAACCGTTTAAATGGTCTAACTAGTAGCTTAACTAGTTTTCCAGGTATGACAACAGCTCCTTCAAGGACCCCCGCCATATTTCCACTGCCTGGACATATAACAAGATTAGTCACAAGTAATTAATGGCCCCTTACCTCATCTGACTGATGGATGCTCTTGAGGGGGATCCAAGCTGTGCCCACCATGGTGTCCCAGATCAGTCCCTTGTTCCATACTTCCACGATCAAGCCAAGGTCTAGGCGATTGATCTCGCTACAGTGCCGTGACGGATTAGAAGGGATCAGTAATTATAGCCAACTTTCACTTTTCAGTTTTGTCCAATGTCATACAAAAACTTTAGCTTCTGCAAAAGAAACATGTATGTGCTATTGAGTTTAACATGTAGAAATATGGTCCACAGTCAGGCTGATAAACCTGTGACATGGCCCCATCTATGGTGCATCAGCATCTACCACAAAGGGCCACAATCTGTAAACATTATCACATGACAGGTATTGATGGAGATTCTGCAGCATTTACAGATCGATGACTGGGCATCCAGTAATATGAAGCTTCTCTGGGTGTGCAAAAGGGGAATAGATGGCTAACAAGGAAACTGATGGCTGGCATTTAACAAACACTTCCAAATGAGCAGTTCTGTCAGGTCTCCAGAAGCAGAACAAGATGAATTGGCTCAAACAAATGGATACACAAAATAGAAGCTCTTGGAGGGACTTGGAGGCACTGCGTTTTAGTAAACAAACTGTTAAAAAGTAATAAAAAAAAGCATTTTAATTTTCTGAATCATGCCATCTAAAAAACTATTACTGGGGAAAAAGTGATGAATAAATAAAATCATCTGCAATTTATGCATGTATGTACTTTGTGTATGGTAAAAAGCAAAATATTAACTTTACTATACATATAAAAATTTCCCTCTCAAATGAAATTCTCCAAGTTACCAATTAATCAGTTAAATGCTTTCATGCTATACACCAAAACCATAAAGATACTTAATAATTCATATCCAACACCAAAAATTACATTGTAGAGGTAGAGTAGGTAGACAGTACAATTCTAATATGTGGGATTGCACTCATATGGTTCAGTAAAATTATCAGTACAACATTTTTTAAATGTGTTATTAAATCAGCCATGATTGCCATATCAGGTGAAACAGAAAAAAATATCAATCCCCAAGAGGAGCTTTGATGTGCTTTTGAAAAAAATAACACACATGTTCCATTTGCTAAAATATGTATTTTTTATTTTTTCAGAGGGATTTTATTTGTTCATTTTTTGAGCACTCATTAATTAATGTGTTACCATGGATACAGATTGCCTTCTCTGTAAAATATCAAGCACTCAACAAAGCACAAAATTTGAAGGCTCTTTCTGCTCTTTGTTCTCAGAATCTCTGGCTTTTATGTACATCACCTGAAAAAATTAATACACTCAGAGAAGAGGGTTTTTTTTTTTTTTTACACAAACTGCATAAGTACACTTGAGATAAAAAAAAATAGTCTATTGCTTTCATAGCACACAGTCTATAGCAAATTTGCAAGAATAATCATATTTTCAGATTGGTCACTTTACACAAAGCATAACAAATACAATTTAAAACATCATTCATACAGGATCAACTAAAAAGCCGAGAATGCCAGGAAATTCTTTATGTCGTCATCCAAAAATCAGGCAAAATCATTTCTCCACAAACAGCCCTTGACATCTGGTGCCACAGAATACCTCATTCTGCGAATCGCCTTGTCCAGTGAACCACAACCCCTTTTTTTAAGCCTTCTGGAAAGCACAGAGACAGCTGCTATGCCGCACCTAGATATTTCTTTAATTCTCTCTTGCCAGGACAACACTATTTTCCGCAGAATCAGTACGATCCTTGGCAGTCCTGAGGTCCAGGTGGCCTTTAATGCTAACCTGAACACCACCTTCCCTCACATGTACCAGTCTTTAATCCATCCACTCTAATAGAAACAAACAAACGTGCACATCATTTCCCCCATTACCTCAATCTCATTAGCAACTGTCACAAACCTGGCAGCTCTGAAGTCGTGTGAGACAAACATACACGCTGAATGTTGCCTGAAACAGTGAATACTGAATCTAAGCGGGCCCGAAATAATCTGTACCACAGTCATCTCCAGAATATATCCAACCAGATGTCCATGATAGTTCGGTATACCACTGCAATTCTAGAGCACAAGCTACTCTAATCCATTTGGCTGGACAGGGCTTAGATGACTATATTTGTACTATATTTCAGATTGTCAGTTAAGGATCCATTCAGACAGCAAGCCAAAGAATATTAAGGGATATTAAATCTGTTTTCGATATTTTCCATTCCAAAATATGGGGGGGGGGGGGGAAATAACATGCCAGAGTTGTAGTACTCAAATACAGTTGGGAGTACACATATAATGGGCACTCAGGTGACTAGTTCTGACTCAAAAAAAAAGCTTGTAGAGTGCACCCAAGTCCATAGCGTACGTGCTCAGAAATTATTGGTCACATTTTAAAGTGGTAAAGGCTTAGGGCTTCAACTAATGATTATGTATTAATGTAACCATGGCCGTGTGCTGCTTCTCGCTCAGTAGTTCCAGTGGACAGGGCAGGCCAGGCCCGGGATATCTCTAATTACATTTAACCTAAATCTTTTTCATGAACTAAATAAACTGGCTCATTACACATGCTTCATATACATGCTTCAACAACTAAAACAGATGGATGGCTCAGTTTAATTCCCCTAAAAGTTGGATGAACCAGGAGCCCTATTTTACCTTCACAAACAGACACAAAAGAGAGCTTGCCATTGCATGCAACAGCTTACAAAACGCAAGCAGATATGCGATAAAAGACGTGTCCGACTGTGGTCTGGAAGCATAATGACTACCAAAAACATTCATAACACCAGTTGGCAGCTAAATAAATATGAAGTGAATAAAGCTAAATGATTTAACTCACCATTCTACATGAATAAATTGGATTTTAATGATGTAATGATTTAGTAACGATGTATCCCAAGTTCATGCCAAGCTGTAGGGGGTGCACACTTATTGTAAAAAAATCACATCACAATTTTTTAGGCAGTATAAAAATCCACGATCTTATCATTCGATTCTTTTCATGATTATTTTTAGTTAACAGCACAACCAAAGAAATTGCCCCATTTTAAATATATAGCCCTATATGATAAAAAAAAACACCTAAAAGAAAAACTATAACTTATGGCAGAGATTTGTGGGCAAACAAATATTATTATTGAAAGGTTCAGATTTAATTGGTTTTAGAAAATGATGACAATGTCATTCAAAATCAAGATGCATATGACAGGATTTGTTTACTCAAGCTGAGCTTCCTCTATCAGAAAGAACCATTAAATTGCAGACCCCCCCCCCACCTGCTTCAGTACATGAATGGCGAGGGCCTCATTATCTGGGTCAATCCATTACTTTGCCTTGTTTACGCTGTCCCAAGCGGCAATGTGCCAACAAAAGAACAATGACATGTGCTGCTCATGGAACGTGTACCGCGTTACACCATGCTGTTTGGAAACTCATTCCCTCCCAGGGAGACCCATTAAAACCTTTACGGAGTATTTTCTGCATGCGAAGCAGAAAGCCTATGGGCCCATCGTACTGGCCGAAAACCCAAGGGGAATCGGGTTAAACAGAACTGAAAACATTGCAGTGGGTCTGACTCCTTCAACATGGCATGAAATGTACTAATGAGAATAATAATTCAGAATAAAGAACACCAAAAACAAAAGACTGAAAGCATGAATGGATACATGGTATGTCCATCTACTTACAACATGAAGTCCTGCTCCCAGCATGGCTGGTCGCCCCGCACTGCGATGGTGGTACTTTTGACATTTTGAACCTTCAGGGTCACATAGGCATTGAACTTATCTGGAATAGAGATAAAGGGGAAACACATCATGGACCTTTTTTCCCCCAAATTAAAAGTCCCATAGTCAGCTCCAGTTCCTTACTACACAGCCTCCTACCCTGGATATGCAACATGAAACACTGCTGCATGTGTTTTGTAAAAGTCAAAAGTGAAAAATGACTTTCCAGAAGTGACTGTTGTCAAATAACATTTTTTTTTGGTGATGGAAACTGAGCAATTAAACATCTGATTTTTCTTTGGGGTGGCCTGGCAGTACATTCTAGAGTGTGAGTCATCTTCAATCAATCAGAAAGGTTTTCCTTCAATGGCAGTTCAAAGAAAAATAATTTGAACTGGGTTTATATTGCAATGCATCAGTGTCAAAAATGAAAAGGTGCCATTACCGAAAAGATTATTGGGAAAATCCAGATATAACATGCAATGTACACAAGTGAAAAATGATTTGCATGGGAGAAGTTATTGTTGAAAGCATTGAACCAGAGAAAAGGGTCAACCAGATCTAGCAGCCCTTGAGTCAAGGCCCTTACTCAACAGCCCACCAGAGATACAGCTACTCTGCCAGGATTCAAATCCAGAACCTTCCCATTACTGGGACAGATCCCCAGCCTACTGAGTTATACACCACTTTAAAAGAATGTGCATGTCATGATGCATGATATTCATGGTTACACTATAATGTCAATATCTAACTCTTAAAGATAACAGTCCCGTCCCAACTTAATGGTTTTTATAAGCCTGAGGAAGCCAGGTATATACCCAGTATATGAGTAGGACTGGGAACCAGCAGTGCATGCATAAGCATAATAAAAGCACCTAAAAGGCCATGCCAGAACCTTAATGGGAATACTGCATGCGAAGGGGTATCATCTTCTGGAACCCAGGCATTGGCTGAGCTTTGACATACTACATTAAGGCTTTTCCTATCTAGCATAATTACTCCTTCGAAATGGTTTATTATCATTCCACTACAACTTATGTTGAAAATGGATGTCGAGTGCCAGGTCCTCGACCGCAGAGCACTTAGAGATTGCTGGATGAAAGACTATCAATTGGTTCCTGCCTTAACCCTTTTCCCGTGATAATTTCCCCATGTGAAATTTGCCTACCGTTTAATGATGCTCTGGGGTCAGAATGACCCCAAACACGGGATAGGGGTTAAAAGACAGGAGTCATGCCTCTGCAGTCATTCTCTCCGTTTCTAGCAGCACAGCAGCCTTTGCAGCCAATCTGAGTGCTCAATGCATGCAAGTCCCATTTCCATTTAATGTTCCTGTACCCATTACAGGTACTATACATTTAACTCGACAGTAAGGGGAAAGTAATCGCGTACCTATTTATATAACTTTGACTCAACGCATTTTAACAAAAAATAACTAGGCGAGATTTAAAAAGTTATTCAGAGGATGGGGAAGACTAGTAACTTAAGTAGCTGTAACTCATTTAAATACCGTTGTGAGTGAAGCCCACCCACACGTAACTGCTTATCAAAATATGGGTTAACTCAGAGCCTATAATTGACATTAGTACTAATATTGATACAGATTCAATGTGCAGTCCATAAATATGCAGCAACCCTATGATTCTGAATTAAAATCCTATGATTTTTACATCCCTGCTTAGAATCGGGAAAATGAGCATTGTGCAGGATCTCACGTTAGACATCAGGTTTGCCATTTGCTCAAGATTGATGATGCATGAGCATAACAAGCGGCAGACAGCTGGAACAGCAGCAATTCTTTGTCAAAAATAATTAGGGAACTAGGCAGCAAGAGCCGTTTATTCAGACAGGGTGTGCTTGCATGAATGGCTGCACACCTGTGCCGTCAGAACACTGGGGTGGCCTTTGTAATGCTGCCCCCACCTGGAAAATCACTCTTTTGTCTTTACTTCATTGTGTATTCAAATACTCAGTTGCTCTTCATTGCAAAAATAGACTTCACAAAGCCGGCTTGATAATATTCAAATCAATGACAATTACAGAACAAATGATGCCTTTCAACAAGACATCAATACAAGCTATAGTGGGAGCTGCACTGTCAACTTTAGTCAAAAGAGATAAGTATGTTATTATAATGATAATTACACATCTATCTATCTATATATACACATCTATATGCTCTATTCCTTCTGAAGTTATTATGGTGCCTTCCATTAAAGTTAGTGCTGCAGACTGCATTATCTCACCAGTCCCACTTATCCTGGTCAGGGGTGTAGGTATTACACTTACTGACATCTGCTAGATCGCTACAATTCTGATAAATACTATGTGAATTCCTTGAGAAACCAGATATAAATAGATATGTATGAACTGCATGCAGGCAAGAAAAAGTATGCGACAAGGTTAACAAGATGGTTAATATCTGAGGAGGAAGAAGCTTATAATACTTTAATGAGTGTGGAAAACAGCCATCTGTTATACTTGCTAGATTCCAGCTGTGCAGAGAGAAATGACAGAAAGGTAGTGTTGCCTTAACACACATTTACACTCCTGCTGACAGATAAGTTGCAGACAGAACACATTTTGCCATTCTGATGTGTTAAATGCTCCTTGGTATATACATTTTTAACATCAAATTTACATATTTACAAAATGTTTGTAAATGTTGAATATTTACAAAACTTCACACATGCAAAAACAAAAAAAAGAGAGCTATACATGTATAGAGGGCACTGCAAACCAAGATGGCTAGAGGGGATCAGCCTCACAGGACCAGCAGCCTGACTGGCAGGGATTAGCCGGTAGATGACATAACCAGGGCTTTTCATTTCCTTCACCAGAGCTGACAACCCCTATGTATTCAGTACTTATTGGAGTTACTGTTGCCTTTCTATCAGCTCAAACCACTCTGGCCATTCTCCTCTGACCTCTGACATCAACAAGGCATTTTTGCCCACAGAACTGCCGCTCACTGGATGTTTTCCCTTTTCAGACCATTCCCTGTAAACCCTAGAGATGGTTGTGAGTGACAATCCCAGAAGATCAGCAGTTTCTGCAATACTCAGACCAGCCCGTCTGGCACCAACAACCATGCCACGTTCA
>JAODKL010000118.1:25306507-25320673 GCA_026780765.1 Petrocephalus schoutedeni
GTGTGGGTGTTCCCATTAATGAATTGAATGATTGCCACAAACTTAAATGGGCTAATGGGGCATTTGTGGAGGATAAGGGGGTGGGGGGGGTGGGGGGGTTGAGTTTGAAAACAGGTTTGACTGTGACCTGTGATGCCTTGTTGATTTCTCTCCTCCCTTTTCCCAGGCCATTCCTCATCCTTGGGTATTTAACCTGGGTGCTTTGGAATCTTGCTTTTGGAATCGTGATGTGCTCCTCTCTTGAGTAGTTAATAAACAAAAATTGGCTGAAGCAATTTGTGTCTGGTTTCCCCCTTCGTGTTGCTCTACCAGGAGCCAGGTAGATGTAACATGTCACGTGTGTGTCCACTATTGCCTCGTTTGAAATACGTCTCCTGCTTGCATTCATGCTTCTGCATCATCTGCACATTCCCACAGAGCACACGATGTAGGGAGATATTCGGGGCCGCCGTCGCACGACTCGCACGTGGCTCACGCCGAGTGTATGGCTTGGCGTCATGTGCTGTGTGGGTTTAGGCATGTCAGTGAGCTGATTTCAGCTCAATTTAAGTCAAGATGGGCCACAGGCCGCTGTAACCCAAACATGATGGGTGTTTGTTTCTGCAGCGGGCAACAACGGACACTCACAAGGGCAAAAGCAAGTACCTAAAGCACTTTTGGACAGTATGTTATGTCTTGGCGAACTTCCGTTTGTAGTTTTGTGGCAATGAATAGATTTTTCAAATATCACACAGTTATGAGGCAAACTTTTATTATGTATAGTATTTTTGTAATTTTTTCGCTCCCTCATGCATAACTTGAGACATGACAGACAAAATATGCCTTCAGGTTTGACCTCAGCACACTGGATTTAGTGTAGGACACATGTATCAGAAAAAGTAGCAGAAAGAAATTGTCTTGTGATCCAGTGTCATGAATAAAAGTTGTTGCCTACTCTGCTACGTTAGAAGGACAACGGTAAAGGTTTTGTGTAGAAGTAGCAATTCAATTTGCTAGTTTCTATAATGACCTCCAATACTTCCAGCCACAGCTGAATTCTCCCGACTGACTTAGGGTAGAGCACTCATGTTTCAAATTTCTCAGCTGTGGATTATTGCTGCTGTTGCAAATGTTCTCATATTGTCAAGATCAATGAACACTGAAAGAGTTCAAATGAATTAACCCCATCACAACTTTAAATATCTACTACTACTATGACTGATGACACCTACAGTCTGGGCAAAACCCTGTATGAGAAGAGCAAACACCTCTTTCAATCTAGATTGTGATACCTAATTAAAGCAGAAACTCTGCTAGCTGAGGCTTTAAAAGTTACAAGGTAACTATGCAAAACATTTCTGAGTTTCGGTATGTAAATCTATCAACAAAATCTGTCAAAGTACAGCAGGTGGTGACAAAGACAGATGTGAGATAGCTTCTTGTCAAAAGCAAATGACACAGCCCTGTTAAAAACACAAATCCAGAAATTAACCACCATTATCTTAACATGACAGTTGCAAGTCCTTGATAAATGCAATACTGGTACTTTTTTTATGTTTAAAGGAGGCAGCTGTGGACAACTTTGAGCCCTGACACTCCGTGCTTCAGATGCCCAGATGCCAGGAGTCAGCACCCTCCAAAATCCCCAGCATTGGTCCGACATGTTGATCTTGGCTTATATTTATCAATATTCAAAGTTAGCAGCACAGTGTTGCGTCATGAGGAGTATTCACAGGTCACCCCCCCCCAAATAATCTTGGGTCCACCCATCAGATCTGTTCTAGAGTTAAAGACATAACTACTGAAACAGAGATGACTGCACTCAATGATCAGCATTTTTCCGTAGTAAAGGAAGAGGGATTTCGATGGCTCATTCGCCACATTAGGAGAGGTGGCAGAGTACCGGCACATGACATGGTTTTCTATAGAATGCAACATGTTTTTAATTCATTATTAAACCAAACTCGCAGATTGACCTTTCCTTTACCTTGCGATTAAAAAAAAGAACAGTATAACACCACTGTGTGCAGGAAAGTGTAACTGGTTAATTAATACATTAAGCAGGTGCCCCCTCAAATAAAGTGATATTCGCATTTCAATGACATCCGTTGGATTGTGGGGAGAGGTCAGCAGATGGGTGGAGGGACGGGAATTTCCTGTTGCAGAACTGTGATTGTTCAGCACTTAACGTACAGCCCCAAAGCACAGCAGAGAGACAAATGTGTCAGGGAGCAGCAGATGGCCTGGGGATTACAACCTCAATCAGCCTACTACCTCTGGTCACCAGAGTCCCCTACTTCCCCCTATAACACACACAGAGAGAGACAAACACAGCTATTTTTGCATTTAGAGAAAGAAAATGCATAGAAAATGCCCATCAGTTTTTTTATACATACTGTATGTTTTGTGTACTGTATGTGTGTATGCAGGTTTTGCTATACCAAAGGACCTCACAAGTATATCAAGTCCTCAAAAAACATTAATTTTGACATTGTGGGGATCATTTTTTTTTCCGATCCCATGCTCCCCATGATCATCCAATACTCTTCAAGAGGACTCCTTTTACAATTCTTTGATTCATAAAATAGCTGTCCTGATAGAAAGCAGCACTCAGGGACACATAAGCGCTAAATACTGCTCATCTTTGTTTGATGACATCCCCATGGAGACAGTTCTGTCTTTCAGCATAACAATAAGATACTGATGAAAGGAACCAGCGGCAAGCTGTACCACTTAAGGCAGGTGGGGGTGGATTAGAAGAGGCGGAAATCAATCAGATGAGGCGAGCAGTCTACTACAGGCACCTCACATGCACTATAACCCGCTGAAGGAGATTTCTAATACAGCTAATCGGGGAGCAACCAAGTAAAAGGTAAAATTTCATAAGTTAGCTCCTAAGAAGAATTTGGATCAAATACAGTCAGGTTAGTAGGAAAAAAAAGTTTCGGAAAAGTGGCTAAAGATCACTGCAGAAGACTAGCTGCCACTCCTATTTACTAAGCAGGAACTATCCATTCATTTCTATGGGAAAAGCCCTAATCCCAAAAATGACAACCTTAAGCCCTACCCAGGCATAACCTTAACCATAAATAACCAAACAAAAGACTTTTGACATTTTTAAATACTCTGATCGCAGTGCCAGATAAATTTTTTAATTTTTTATAAATATTTATAAATTGACGCTTGTGGTCCCCACAGCGTCAAAAAAAAAAACAGGTTTTTATCACATTGTGGGGACACTGGCAGCACAGGACACACACACACATACACGCAAACAACAGGGCTGCTAAAACCAAACAATAGTATTTAAATTACTTTTCAAAGAGAGAGACAATACACCCCATAAGTAGGGATTTTCAGCGTCCCTCAATAGCCATTCATGGAAGGTGAATAGAAGTTCTATAACATCACAAAATTGGGAGCTTGGGGTAGCAAGCATTCTGGATAAATCCTTCACGGTGAGCAATGGAAATCATCCACCATGCGGCGGGGAATAAGGCGCACAAGAACAGAGAGGCAGGCTTGCTGGATTAAGATGACTCACTGAAACTATTGTGCCTTTACAGCCATGCCTGGAAAGAGCTTCTATTTCGGTTAAGTCCAATTCTGGCCATTTATGACAACATTTTTCCAGCCATGATCATTTTCAATTACCACAGAAGTCATCCAGTTTTTGTGTAATACATGAACAGTCTATACTCCATCCGGTCACAAAGAACACCATCTGAATTAGGAGCAAGCTATTATGGTATGACGTAAATAGGAAACTTACTCACATCATTTTTGTAAGTTTAATTGTACCACAGAAATGTTGATAAACATGAGTTCCCCAACGCTAAAGGTACACTTCACATGAACCCCAATACATTACACTGAACACATTTTCAATGTTATGCTTAAGCAGCGTGTTATGCAGCAGTTAACACAGCCTTCACACACTGTTCTACAAAGTGTCCTGAACGTTGCCTCTCAGATGCATCTGTAATCATAGCAGTATTTGCTCACCTGACTGGAAATCAAGCTAAAAATTGGATCTCTTAGTTGTCAGAAATGTATAGAAAAAACAGGTGTACAATATGGCAGCCATTCTCAGTATAGACTGGTTCTATCCAAGTCTGAAGCTGAAAGCACAGAGAAATGTTGAACCCAAGCAGCCAAGATGAGACTCCATCCTAATAATTAAAAACACTTTTTAAAAGTAAAACTCTGAATCTATACTCAATTCATCAGTAGATCTAATACCACACCCTAAATCCAAGAATCTTCCAAGGAAAAACGAGAGTATCTGGAGACAAAATATAGTCCAGAAATAACAGGGGCCACAATCAAACAGGTGATGTTTTCCAGTTCCTCAGAACAATAAATCCATAATCAAATTCTGGACAGACAGCAAAGGTCAGTATAACTAATTTAGCTTACTTCATAGGTGGACATCTGGTGCAGGACATACTTATTCCTAAGGATTAATAAAAACCACTAGGAAGACACAGAGGATCATCCATACAGACAGCACTAGCACTCAGCAGTAATACCAGGGCTTACATAGATCTTCATATTACTACTTCATTCTCATAGTAATAACTTTTAATGTGCCTCACAGTCTGGGAAAAAAATAATTAATATTATTAGTGGGGCTGTCAGAACTACAGCATTGTATTTCCTAGACAACGTGATCTGCTTCGTTATTTATCCAAAGGTTTATATTCTTGGGGTGGTGCACTGCTGCACTGTAGCCTCACACCTCTGAGACTGGCTCCGGGTGTTTGCATGTTCTGCCTGTGTTGTTGTTGTTGTAGGGCTTCCTCTGGGAACTCCAGTCCCCCACAACAGTCCCAAAACATGCTGAGGTTAATTGGAGTTGCCAAATTGCCCATAAGTGTGCATACATGAGTGAATGGTGTGCAAGTCTGCTCTGCGATGGGCCCTATCCTGGGTTATTCCCTGCCTTGTGCTGTAGGCTCCGGACCCCCAGTGACATGGAGTGTGGTGGGGGATCATCCCGAGATAGAGTTTTGTTTAAAGGAAATACCATCCATGGCTAAACAGAAGTTCTTCCAATAAATGCATTTTGGTGTGTAAACGCAAGAAAAAAAATTTAATATTCAAGAAGAAATGTAAAGCCTTACGGCAAATGAGGGGTGACCATGGTATAAGCGGGTTAATGCACTCCAAGCCATGCATTATACGTCTTAAAACGCACTCCAGGAGCTGTGCATTAACAACATATAATGCAGAGTTTGCCGTGCATTAACCTTTATGTAGTAATTATTATTTTTTTTTCTCCTCTTTTTTAATGTCGTGCCCCACAATATCATTTCAGGTGTCAGGCAGAGAAGCCAGTTACAAGAAATGACCAATAACATATTCACCAAGTTTTTATTAATTAAATCATAAAATGAAACATGAAAACCAATCCACATTTTGCCAAATGTCCTGGTGTCTCGCTCTCTGACTGAACTACTTACATTTGTTGAGAGATGAAGTCCAATCCATGATATTTGCTTAAAAAGATCATTTAATTACTATGTCTAAGCCAACAATGTATGACCTCGAATAAATAATTCAGTCTTATCTACCTTTCTGTAAAGTAAAAAATCTCAGTTCCTGGATACCCTGATTATATTTCCTGCCTCATTTCCTTAACTGTAAAAGCAATATACTGTACTTTCAGGAAGTAGGCCATTCACAAGTGGGCAAAGATGGATGCAAATAATGACAGTGACAAATGTTTAGGCTACCTGCTGAAATACACTTCTTACGTCATGCTGTAGATAAATCCGTTCAAACAAAAGCAGTAATATTGTAGCTGAAGTAGCACATTTATCGTTATAAAGATAAAACTGACATGAACATCAAGAGATTTTCGAGTTGAAGACAAGGAACAACGAGATAGAGAGATGACTCCCTGATGTCAAAAAATACGGTAACATGGATTGCTAGATGCATAAATTAATATTTATTAATTCACAAGCTACATGACCTCTTTATGAAGTACATACACAATGGTCCAGGTTACATTGTGGTCCTCACTACAATGGTGAATCAAAGTTTAATAATATAATGTATATCGAGCTACAGTATAAGGAAACAAGAAATACAAAAGGAAAAATGCAGCGATAAATTTAAAATATATTACTAAAATAAAATTATTTTATTTATTATTAATATTATTAAAAAGTGAATACAAATGCACCCACGTGCCCTGACAGCTTTTCAAGAATTAACTGATTTTAATAGCGGTAAACTAATGCATAACATTACAAGACAAAACTTCCTTCAATTATTTAAACATTGTAGCAATAATTCAGCAATACCTAAGATAACAAAATTAAATACGAACCGAAATATAGCTAGTTCAAAGAACATGAAACCGGTACCCGCTAAGGATATGAAGAGGCAGGTTCCAGTTTAAACAGCTAGCATAAAGTAATAGCTTTATTAAAATATTAGCCTGACAGTGTACTAAAATAATGTTTTATATGTCAGTTTACTTTGGAAACACAATATTTTAAATCTTACCGTTATAATAAGACCTGTCGGCGTTGCATTTAGATCAAAGCAGCGCGCTGAGCGCTTTAAAAGTGTAGCCCCTTCAAGCTGATATCAGATCAAAGGGGTATAGTATTATTCATATACCAGAAGGGGTTTATCAGATTTGGAGGTTCATTTGGAAGGCAATGGGTGGAAAATCGCGAGTATTTCGAGGTCAGCGCTGCAGTTAATACTCAAAATTGATACTCCATCCTACTGTGACTCATACGAGACGGGTAGTTTCTTTAACAAAGTAACCAATTTTTTTTTTTATTTCATGATTACACTGTTTTCGTAACAATATGAATGCGATTCGTGCCGTTTTAGAGTCACTCAAATTGCAATTGTAACAAGCTGCTTAAAACACAAATATATAACCGAAGCAGAACTTCGTAGGGAGGATAAGCGCGGTCAAAGCAGATTTAAGCTACTGTTCCGCACTTTGGCAAAAGCCACACAGAGGTTTACTAAACAGGGCCACATCAAACATTTTGGAAAAAAGGTGAAATTTACCTCTCACACAGAGCAGAGACATTGCCAGAGCTTTATATGTACAGAAGAGATCCTTATTGTAGTTCACGAAGTTAAATCGGGACAAAAAGAATCCACCGAGTATGATCCATCAGTCGAAAACTGTGGTTCCACGCACTTTTGAAAGTCTTCACTTACTGTTACGAACAAGACAATACGTAAAAATACTTTTCTGAGCTGAGACTTGAGAGTAACATGTCCAGACCTCTTAACGCCATGACGGAAAATTAACAGGGACTCACCTAAGGTACATAAGCGCCCGAAGGGCAGCGCAGATATAGGCATAATTGACAGAAAATATATCCAACCAGAGGATAGAATTCTCTAAAGGGGCGGGTTTTCGCAACATACTGGCCTATGAGATGAGAGGAGGCGTACAGAAGTAGTAAACAGGTTGAGAGAACAGGTGGTGACGCACCAAATACAGCTGGGATCGGGATGCCGCTGCCCCAGCGATTTTAGACAACCCCCCCCCCCATCAGCTCAACTATAAAAAATCGTAGATAATAATTAGATTATTTCGGGATATAGTACGCCAATATGGTGTTTCCATGTACTTTATATTACAGGTTTAAAGACCCCTATGTGCTGTGCCTCAGTTAAATCTAGAAGTTTAGTGTGCTGTCACAAATGCAAGCCAGATGTCTGCCATGTGTAGTTAAAACTTATTAAATACATTAGATACAATCATAATACTGAGAATGGATTAGCTGCCAAGTGTTTTTAAACTAAATCAGTTGTATTACTGATTAGTGTATTTGCTTTCATAGTGGATAATGCTTTGTAATCCTTGAATTTAACTTGGCCTCTTGGTTATAATTCATAATGCAGGTAACTCATTTAGGGAAATGTTTCACAGCCTTTCAAAATCCAAAGAAGAGTTTGAAATAGAATGACCAGATAATCCATGTCAGGAAGGACATTTAGCTCCGACAGGATTTGTAAACTGCTGTTTTAATGAAAAGGGCCTGGGTTTCACTTAAGCGCTGAATTCCTGCCGTGTGCTGATTGGTCAGTCTCCTATAATCATGCACGTATCACTAATGTTAATGTGAAACAGCTGGGTGAGTCTTTCAACCAAGGAAACAAACCAGTCTAAGCGCAAGTAGAACGGAACAATTCAGTCTAGTACGGGAGACTTTCAGTTAAGTTGTTTGTAAAAGCTGAAGTAGCTCCAAGTGTCTTTCTGACATGAATTTTCTGATCACCCTAGTTTGAAATCAGTTCTCCCCAAAATTAATCTTCTGTCATAAAAGACTTCTTGTCATGTTTATGAAAAAACACAGTGTCATCTTCCGGTCGAGACAGGGAGAACAGCCGCCCCTTGGGTTGTAGTCGTGTTTTCATTTGTAATGTTTGTGACATCTAAATTAGGAACATGCATGCAGAATGTCGAATCAGTTTCATGATTCCTTAACTCTATGAGATAGGGACATCTAGTGGTTGACCAATGGCTATTGCAGCCGTCACATATGGCATTATACTTGATTCTTGTATACCAGCTACGGCAAACAAGTTCGCCGTTTGTACGCATGCTCATCTAAATAAGTTTAGCATTATGACAAATACATACGTTTATTCCTGAAGTTAAAATGATAGTTTAACAACGCTGCTTTTGTTGGCTATTGTTTAGTCTTCACAGGTTTGGGAACCAAACAGATTATTTTATTATTTTTATTTATTTATTTAGCCAGTTAACTGGAGCTTGTGTATCTACAGTTTGCTAGCCATCCTGTAACCTTATTGTTCTCAGTCTAACCCAGGCGTGGGCAGAAATTGCCGTTGTATATGCGGGTCTTCTCTGCAGCTCCCTAATTAGGTTACTAATTAGAGGACTGATTGGCCTAACAGTTTGCTTGATTTCCTGAAGTCCACAATCACCTCTTTCGTTGTCGTCCATGCTGAGACACGTTGCTGACCATGCACCAGCCAGTGAGTCTTGACACCTCGTCATTGTTGTTGACCCACTACTGTCACATCATCAGCAAATTTTATGAAGCGACTGGTGCTGAACTGTGTGGGTTAGCAGAGTGAAGAGCAATGGGCTGAGAACACAGACCAGGGGTGCACCTGTGCTCAGTGCGCTGATGTCGGAGGTGTTGGTTGACTGAATGGGGCCTCTTCTGTAGAAAGTCCAAAACCCAATTGCAGATGGGGGTGACCAGGCCCAGCGCCCTCAGCTTTATACTCAGCCACTGTGGGATTGTGGTATTGAAAACTGAGCCGTAATCGATGAACAGCAACTCCACATACATGTATGAGTCTTTCTTTTCCAGGTGTGTCAATGATAGGTGAAGTGCAGTTGATACGGCATCTTCAGTGGATCAGTTAGGGCGGTAGGCAAACTCGAGAAGATCCAAGGTGCTGGGGAGCCTGGCTTTGATATCGTTCATGATAAGCCTCTAGAAGCACTTCATAATGACTGGAGTGAGTGCTGCAGGACGTTAATCGTTCAGACAGGTTACAGTAGGTTTCTTTTGGGACTAGTGGTGTGTATATATGTGCCTTTCCAGCTCGGTCATTATTACTGTTTGGTCTTCCCAGTGTCTCCCTTCCCTACAGTATTCTACATGTCCTGGTTCACCCTGCTCCAGCCTAATGATTTCTTTCTGATCTCAGTTTTAGTCCCGTAGTGGTCCTTCATTTTCTCCAATAAATCTCCTGTCAGTCCAGCTGAGTGCTTCCTCTGGGTTGTGCCTCCTCTGTCAGATGTGACAAAAAGAATCTAGGTTTAGCTCAGCAGTTTAAAAAGGAGCAAAGTGAGTGCAATATTCTGTCTTTGAGGCTGCCAGATGGTCCACACACATGATCCCAAGTTAATTAACTATAGATTCAGTGATTTTTATGAGGTGCTTTACAAATCCCAGAACACAATGTCGCACTGTCCCTGACACTGTCACTGCCGTCACTCCTTTCACACCTGAGGGGAATTCACATGCTCTTTCCTTTATTCCCATGGGAAACCTCCGAGTTTGGATGGCTACTCCAGTGAATTTTGTAAGAAATTTTGGGCTGAGCATCAGCCACTTCTTTTGGCTGTATTCCATGATTTGCTGTACCAGGCCACACTACCCAAGACTTGGAAGACTACAGCTGTTTGCGAGTTAAAGACGCACAGGATTGCCCATCTTTCAGACCTATATGTTTATTGAACTGCGACCTTAAAATATTGGCAAAGGTTTTCATCCATAGAGGAATCGTGTTACTGAAGATTAGATATGGCTCCAATAAACTACATCGCTTGCTGGACGTCATAGATCCGCGTAGGAGGAGTCAGCAGCTCACACTCCCGATCTCGCTTGACACTGAAAAGGCTTTCAATGGAGTGGCGGGGGGGGTTCCTGCTGCTCTGGAGCAGCTTAATTTGGGCTCATCCTTTATCAGGATAGTTGAACTGATGTCTTCCAACCGTCAAGCTGCGGTCACTGCAAATGGTCTCATGTCGGATAGATTTTGGGACCGGCAGCGGACAAGATAGGGTTGCCCCTTATCTCCGCTTCTCTTTGGCTTCAGCCATAGTGCCATTTGCAGAGGACATAAGGATGATTACTACAAGTGTTGGTGTAGGAGATAAGAAGCATGGAATTTCCCTTTACCCAGATGTTCTTTTACATATAACAAGGCCGGAGAAGTAAATTCAGTATTGCAATGTATTTCACAATACAGTAGTGTCTCCAGGTAAAGTCGGTCTGTTGAAATTACAGGCATTGTCCATGAATGTTCCCAATACTAGCTCCCTGTCATCCTTCCATTTAGTGGAGGAAGGCTTTATGCATCTTGGTGTTCCAAACGTTCAGTTATATTACTGGTCTGCTCAGTTGAACCAAATGACTGCTTGGTGTACTGGTAGGTGGAACTCACTCTGGTTTGGAAAGCAGCCAGTAGCGGGTCAACCATTATCCATGCAGTCTTTACCTTTCGCCAATAACTTTAGCCAACTGAAAAATCTCTCTACCATTATTGTCTGCCCTGGAAGGATGATAGATTCACTTCCTGCATTAATACACCCAGTTTGCCATCTCTGTTTTCTCCTGTTGCTCTGAATCTAGATTTTAGAGCTAGGATGAGGAGCCTTACTCCATCAGCTTTCTCTCCTTCCCCACCGCTGACCCTTCCTCCAGATGGCTGACTGACAGAGGTGCTGGGGTTGGGGCCTCCAGTACCTGGTGGGCTGGGAGGGGTGCAACCCATAAGAGCAGTCCTGGATGCCTGCTGGGTCTTCACGGGGAGGGTACTGACAGGGACTGCCAACGTCAGTCCCTCTACATCAGCCACACCTTTATGAAATCCTTGTCTGAGGACCCCGCCCATTCAGGGGAGCTCTGTGCAGCCTGTACCCCAAGAACACTAGTGATTCCTCTTTGTGATCACACCCCTTCCCAGCAGTTGTGTCTTCTACTAATTACTTCCTCTACTTTAGCTCCTGAGGCATGTTTAACCTGAGAGTTAGACTGTCTTTTGTCTGTGATTGCTTCTCTGCCTTGTCCTATGCTCACCGGTTTTCTCATCACCAAACCTTCACCCGTTTTCCAATTTTCTGACTTGGATCGTCTGGCCACCTGAAAGATCACCACCCCCAGTCTACAACTGCCCACCAAGGGACCCCTCAGGGGAGTTCTGACACAATCAAAGTGCTGGCATCTACACAACATACCCAAATGCTCATCCCAGGATGGTATCCTGGTAATTCCACTGATTTTCCGCCACCTTTTCAATGAGCTGCTGAAGGGCCTTGATGGGGTTTAAGTTTGTTTATGTGCTGATTGTGTAGTACACCTGATTTATTGTCAGTAAACGGATTTCAGGATGGATGAGGGGGGAAAGCAGGCTATGAAACATTTTCTCATTAGTGGCAACATTTTGAAACTAATGAGAATCATCTCTGGAAGTGTGTCGAAACCTTGTGTTATTTACCTTAGTTCAATAAATCTATTTATATATCCTTTTCCCTACAAATGCATTCTGTTTTACATTCTGTGATACATTAAAGCATAATGTTCTTGAATTCTTAGGGTCACTGGTATATTATATGGTTTTAAATGTTTTAATGAAACAACATAATGCCGTGTAAC
Source organism: Petrocephalus schoutedeni (assembly GCA_026780765.1). Taxonomy (NCBI): domain Eukaryota; kingdom Metazoa; phylum Chordata; class Actinopteri; order Osteoglossiformes; family Mormyridae; genus Petrocephalus; species Petrocephalus schoutedeni. The sequence continues at coordinate 25,318,621 of JAODKL010000118.1, forward strand.
TTAAAATGTATGTTGAATTGATTTATTTCCTTATATTGTGTACTTTTGTTTAAATTACCATTGTCAGTGGTTTTCTGTCACTGCAAATCGAATAGTCCACAATCAAGAAAAAGCATATACCGATTTTATTTGGGAAATTTAAATTGAAGTGAAATATCAAATGTATTTCCTTAGTTCTCACTAGAAAAAGCAATAACTTGTGTGGATCCACAACAGTACATTGTGGGTAATCCCAGAGTAATCCTAGTTATTCAAAGTAATTCCCCATAATTCCCTGGTGCTGTACATCATGTCCATTGAAGATGATCAGACAGCTGTTAAAACTGAACAGTTTTGGGGAAAAAGGGAGCGTTTATAGTGAAGGGTGATTAATTATCATTGTTGACACACCACACAGTGCACAACAACGAAATGTGTCCTCTGCTTTTAACCCATGTGACATTGTGACACAGCAGTGGGCAGCTAATTCAGTACCCAGGGAGCAGTGCTTGGGGATGGTACCTTGCTCAGGGTACTTCAGCAGTACTTGCGGGTCAGGGACTCAAACTAACAATCTTTTGATTACACAGTTGCTACCCTAACAATTATGTCACCTGCCTGCCCCATAGCGGCTCATGAAAGCAAAAGGATTACTGGACAGGTTACTGGGATTTAGGTAATAATTACTAATGGTGCAGTGGTGCAGACACACTGCAGAGAAGAAACCACATGTGGAAGACGTTTAGTTTTGTTATTTTGTTAATTATAAATAAAAATCTTTCCCTTTGAAACTCCGTGTCCCTTGTACCTTATCTGCTTGCTCCCTTAAAGATACATTTCTGTTGCTGCAATAATATATGTAACAATATTATCAATTTTATATTCATAAACCTCACGTATAGCCTGATCATAAAGTCATAAATAATGATAAGGCAGCAGGTACCACTACCTGGCCTTTAGTTGATCCATGAACCATGATCTATCTGCTCCTCCAGCACTGCTCAACTGGTTCCACCATCTCTCAAGACACAAGGAAGATGTGCATCTAGGCTCTTCTCTGTTCTGGCACCTACAGTATGTGATGGAATGAACTCCGAGATCTCCAAACAGCCGAGTGACTGGGTGTCTTCAAACAATGATTAAAAACGTACCTCTTTTACAAATACCTGGGTTAGCACTTCTGGTATTATACTCTTTTCATAAAAAACCCTGTATTTTCTCAACAGAATATTAGACAGATGGTATTCATAGCCTGGGATTTATTGAACGAGTATCAGAAAATATTCAGTAATGGAGTCTTAAAACACTTATGTAAGTCGTTCTGGCTAAGGGCATTTGCCAAATGCTGTAAATGTAAATCAAAGGGCAATTTAAACTTACACAGTTTTATGCAGTTTAAATGTAACAGAATCTTTGTCTCCCTCTATTGGGTCATATTCTGAACTGTGCCATAATGATTTCATTTTCCAAAAATGTACAATGCAGTGAAGTACAATGCAGTGGTAAATAAAACCAACCTCATCCAACACTTAAAATACAGCCAAAATTCATTAGTAGCAAAATAATTCAGATAATAATAAATTCCTGTCCAATGAAGGGCCAGTATCATATATATATATATATATATATGTTAATATATATATATAGATATATATATATCAAGATAAAAATATTTATTATTATATATATTACTTTTCCTTTTGAGAAAAGGTCAATGCTAGGCCAGTCAAAGCCAATAATGAGATAATTGTACAACAATTGTTAATTTTTAATTGTTTGCTATTTCTCACCCAGGACATAATTTTACTTGATACTAACTTGATTGCGATTGGATTGTAACATTGAAGGTTTTTGAGGAGGGCTACACATGTTACTTTATTCATAAATTGCCTTTAGCTGGAATCTACGATTACGCTTGAATATCCAAGTCAACCTTGTCCCATACAATTCAAGGACAAAGCAGGAACCGCGAAAAACACCTAAATGCAATAATTACTAGCAGTAACACTATGAAAACTACCAATTAAAATAGTCTATAAATCAGGCGATGTCATATTAGATCGTTTCCGTATAT
>JAODKL010000118.1:25327914-25341901 GCA_026780765.1 Petrocephalus schoutedeni
GATCTCTGATAAATAGCTTCCTTCTTATATTGAAAAGTTTGTCATATATCTTTCTATTTTATAATTTCCCATCACAGACAGGATTGTGGAGGGTGGGGTTGGGGCAGTGGTGGAAATAGTACTCAATTTTCAGACTTAAGTAAAAGTACAGATACCACAATAATAAATAAAAGTCATGCAATATAATTATACTCAAGTAAAAAGTACCTGAGTTTAAAAAATACTTAAGTATCGAAAGTAAAAAGTACTACACATTCGTATATATTGGTCTTACAAAGAGTAACCTATCCTTTTAAATCCAATCAAAACAGTTTTGAATGCAGAATTCTAAGCTACAGTGCATTACAGCAAGGAAACGTGAGTCACAGGAGGACAAGTGGATATTTTCTTTTTATTCCAGGATTTATGCAAGTTTCAACAAGAGAAATTTAAGACCTTTTGAAGCCCATTGTGAATGCAATTGAAGTCCTTAAATATGAAAAAACCATGAAAGAAAATCCAAGTCCCAGAATCAATTGCAAAGAAAATGAATTTATCCAACAAGAGTTTTTGGCTGTTTTTGAATAATTTTTTTGATGAGAGGAGACGTCACGTCAAATGGTCACTGTTACAATAATAAGTAGTGCTGTAGTACTTGTGTCAAGTCTCGGTCTTAAGACCACTTTTTCTGCGTAGTCAGAATTGAAAGAAAGTCTGCATGGTGTTGAACTGAACTCGGATTAAAGGGTTTACAGCAAGGCTATTCAACTTAGTCCTTAAGAGACAAGCACTGCGGATTTTCCAGCCTTCCTCTACCTGTTAACCAGGTTTGAATCAAGCTTGGATTTGCATTCGAGGACCAGATTTTAAGAGCACTGGTCTATTTTTCGGACTGTAAATTATAGATTGCGATGTGACACTGATTTTTGTTTTCACCTCAGCGATAAACTTTCTCATTTCTCCTACTCTTTTCGAAATAACAATACGTATTAATAAAATAAAACGCACAAAAAAAAATTTATGAATCGCCCATTCACCTTGATTGTATTGGCTGTGTACTGAAGTTTTATTTATTTATTTTTGAAAAGAGTACAGCACTGCTTTGGGAAGTCATTTTTCAGTCAGTCATTTTTCTATTTGGTTACAATAAACACAAAAGTGATTTTCTAACCTGAAAGCACGCTCAGTCCAGTGGATGCTGTGAGAACCAGAATAAGGATTGTCACCATTTAGGTCTCATATGGTTAATTCTCACACCAGGTATACTCAGACATAACACAAATCTAGCAAAAAAGAAGACACCAAAGTCCACGCAAATGGCACAGAGAAAGTGTTTTGACTGTAGAAATCAAATGTCAACATGAAGAATAATAATACATTTTATTTATATAGTGCATTTCAAGATGTCAAAGATGCTTACATATAATAAAGTAAAGTAAACAGGAAAAAAAATGACAAAACATTGTGTAGATTGGGAAGGTTATACGCTTGAACAAACGTAACAAAGCAGAATCCTGGACATTTCAGGCATTTTTAGGTCCAAAAGAAGAGGACCAAGTCCAAGGATGGGTGTAAAAAGATGATGTATGGTCACCTCATAAACCTCTTTTTGTTTCTTAGGCTGACTGGTTTAAAACGTTACTGAGCTTCCAGAATTGCATAGTATAGGGCACAAAGCTGGGGTGTGTTCTCAAGTAATGCCTGTTAAAGTTCATCGTTCAGTTGAAGCAGTATCAGGGCTTTGCTGTTTATTTCAGAACAGGGTAGAGCCTGCCTTTATCTCAGGCATCGCCTCGTCTTGTGCTGATTGCATGCTGGTAGGGAAAAGCTTTGACAAAATCAAGTAGTAACAATGCCAGGGTTGTCAGCAGTAACAGACTACTTGATTGTAAATGTTACAAGTAGCTACCTTAACAGTGGATGAAATGTAGTTTAACAACAGCAGGTTGCAGAAACAGGCATCATTCTTACATAAGCATTCAGCTGATAAGGATTACAGTGAGCCAGGGACCTAGGTGCATTGCAGGACACACGTGTACATACATAGTGCTTACATAGGGAGAGGGATCAAACCCGCAGTCCTTGAGGTGTTTGGTCATGGTGCTACCCACAGAGCCTCGGGGCCAAATCATTTAAATGTTTCTTAATTTGCCTATATTTAATTGTTACCCACAGGTTGATAGTCTATGAAAAATCTGTAGCATTATTTTTGGCAATAAGGTTAGGAACTTAATTTAACAATAGATAGTATTCATTGTTAATATTGTATCGTAAAAGTATCATCTTATTAAAGTAATACCTCAAATCTTGACTTTGGACTTCCCCTAAAACTCTCCTTAATTTTCCACAGCTTATTACCTTGTGTTACTCATCTGGGACACGTATTGGAGTACAAGGACTCTGATTAATATATCTGATCTGATTTCACAAGTGAAATTCTAAGACTAGAACGCAATCTGCCACGTCACAATTGTGATGTTCTTTATTATGATTATGATATGAGAAATTACCTGGTCTGCTTCTTCGTACACTTCCTCTTCTTATTAGTATTATTTAATGACACTGTTGCCCCACTCCTCATATACCAGGGTTTGGTTCTCCGCCAGGGTTCCGTGTGTTCTCCCCGTGTTGTTGTGGGGTTTCCTCTGGGTACTCCGCTTTCCCCCCACAGCCCAAAAGCATGCTGAATTTAATTGAGTTTACCAAATTGCCCGTAGGTGTGAATGGTGTGAGTGTACCCTGTGATGGGTTGGCACCCCATCCTGGGCTGTTCCCAGGATGCATTGTGCCCATAGCTTTCGGGATAGACTCTGGACCCCCGCAACCCTGATTTTTTTTTTTTAAACCATCGTTTAATGGTTCTGTGGATAGCATTGTTGCCGCCCACCTCAGGCGTGAGGATGATTATCCCATCCCTGCCTTGTGTGTGGCCATCGCTTATTTTGCCCATGTTAGACAGGCTTCCTCTGAACACTCGAGTCTGAACACTCCTGTAGGCTAAAGACACGCGATTATGTGTATTCGTTTCTAAATGGCTGTGTGCCCATGGTGGGACATGGTGCACGCATTGGTTTGACTTCCAGTGGACCGGCTTCCCCTCCAGCGTGGACGGGCTTCCCCCCCAGGGTGGACGGGCCTGCCTTCCAGGGTGTTCCTACGCCGCCTGGGCTGGGCTCCGGCCCGACTCCCCATGACTCTGTGCTGGATTAGGGTGTGCAAGAGAGATGAACCATAAGGCTTATTCTTGCTGTAATGGCACTTTTTTCTGATTCTGTTCCTGTCGCATCGTTTCACCAAACATTCCATTTCCACTTGCATTCCGCTTGCATGTAGTTCTAACTCGCGGCCTCTTAAGCCACTTACTCTATACAAATCAGGCGTCTCCGCAGGGAGAACTAAGCAAGTCCGACACTTGAGTCTGAGCCAGCCCTCTCGTGAATATCAAGCGACTGAATGTTCTTAGTGCGCAGCTTACTGCTTTCTCCCATGGCTTCATTTCCACATTTTTATGGTGTTTTATGCAGTCATATATATTTTAATAGTCTGGAGTAGAGCCCTGTTTTGAATTTTAATTTGCTTCTACTGAGCTGTTCTGCCATGTACACTGATCTATGAGGTTCCAGAAATTTCATAGAAAATATCATGTGAATATGAGAACCACGTTTCCAGTTACTTTGTTTGTGTGGCATGGCGTTAACCCTACACAGGACAAGAGAACAGCTAGCAGTGTGATTCCCATGAATGGCCTAGTCAGGAAGCACACCGCATGCTGCAATGTGCACTTCAGTCCTGCAGTTTTTTAATAATGATGGCGCCCCCCCCTCCCTTCCTTTCTCACACACTCTTCCCAAGCTATGGTGAGATTCTTAGCCCCCCCCACCCCCAACCCCCCCAGTCTTGCCATACACATTCAGTCGGAGATGATGGTATTTAATCTGGCCTACACAAAAGAACCCCTGGAAACTGGCCCAGTGCAATTGGCTTTCCTAGAAACCGGGGTTGGTGAGCACGTCCCAGGATGGCCCACAGATGTAGATGAATGAAGCCTTTTCTTACTTTGTGATGACTGATGTAGGAAATTAGGTCTACCTAGTTTGAGCTTGGGAACCCTGTGCAGGTCAGGCTGCGTAAGGAACAATGAGGAATGATCTGTTATCTGAAAGTGGCTTTCCTCTGCCTGTTACGACACACTAGTGAAGAGAACTAGTCACTCCTAAGTAGGAGAAGACCATTCCTTTTCATTGTGTTTCAAATACCCCTCTTGGCCATCAGAATGGCTTTAGGTTAAAAGAATGAACTGATTCAAAAAAAAGAAATTTGGCATATTTTCTCATTTACAGTCTGCATCCATGTTTACCATTTGTATGGAAATGTATAACTCATTTCAAAACATTCTATGCAATTAATCTATTGTGTTTACATTTTCTTACTGTTATACAGTAGTTTCATGTACTTTTTGCTGGTTACACACTAACATGAAAAACGTGCAATATAAATGAACGTAAATAAGAAATGCCGTTTAAAATTTCCTGTGAATGTTTTATGTGCATGTCCTGTACTTCTTCACTGCAGCCATATCTGCATGCACTCACATGCACTGCGGTCGCACATCCACGCACACACACCACACTTACAATACACACTGCCTACTGTGTATACACTGCTCCCAGCAATAGCTTTCACACATGGATTAGCATGGAGAGGGGCCCTACTCTTAGCTGAGCCTTTGTTTTCGGGGGGGTTCAAACTCCTGTTCCCCTGACAGGGACGTTCCTGCTGAAGCAAGGCTGAAATGCTAGGTGGTACAGAAGTACAGGCAGCATGCTTGCTGCATGTTTTTCCCTGCTGTATAAAACATCACCCTAAGACAGATTTCCCTGTAAGTGTTTTTATTATTTTCAAATAACTTATATAATAGCATTGATGGTAGTTTGCTGTGTACAAACTATCCAAGAGTTTTATTTCAGTTACACTTTTAAATTCTTAAGTAAACCTGAGTATTATGGGTTGAAATATTTGCTTTTTGGGGGCGGGTTCAGTTTTCTTGATATTTTTAGTAGCTTTATTGGTAAATTTTTTAAGTTTTTTTTTTTTGTCAACTGTAACATTAAAAATTAGCACCACCCTGGTATCTGTCAAGCTAAAAGTCACACATGGTTTATCCCAGTTCGGTTTAAGCTTGAGGTTTTCAGTGACATACTCGGCTAGGGGTGGGAAAAAAAATGGACATTCCAGCTGAATAAACTGGCGGCCATTGTCTGGGATTATTGCTAAGAACGTTCCTGTGTGAATTCCCCCAGTGAAAAAGGCCCTTTCATGTGAATGAGGTGATTTTTCTATGGGTGAATGTAGAGGATTCTATGTGTCACTGTTTTGTATTCTGACTCAGGGATGTTTTCATATGTTTCTGTGTTTGCGAGTTTGAACTTAGACTAATAAAACTAGTACTGCTATCACACCAAATTTTAACCCAGTCTAACATCAAAGTGACTGACCTGAGAGTATATCATGGAAATTGACCCCTCACCTATTGCACCAATGATGAATCACTTTCCTATAGTGAAATCACTTCAGATTTCATTGTGGAAAGAACAGAAGCATTACTCACATTTTCACATAACAGTGCACTATAACCCGTTACCTTGTTTTGGTATTAAAATTAACATAACTATAACTGGTGTTAAATATTACTTGTAACCTCAAATTAGGTGAGTACTTACCAATAGTTACAGTAGATAACTCACTCAATATGTTGGCATAATGTTCTTTTGTTAGGCGTTTAATTTCTCTTTTCATTAACTTTTAGTATCGACATCACATAATGTATATGATCGAATAGTCGCTTGCTTTTAAACCTAGAGCTCAAGGTTTGGCCAAAACCAGGAGATTAATGGAGATCCAAACTATTCTGATAAAAGAATTATCATTATTATTATTAGATTAGCATTTAATGTGAGTTTAAGGTTTTATGTGAGTGACGGCACAGTTTAGAATCTTCTGAGCTGAGCTGATCTTTTGGGTGTAATTGCAGTTGTGAGTCACTGACAGAATGTAATTTGGATTATTCTGTTTCCTACAGTATTACCATATTTTAAATAGCGGTGTTTTGTTTTTCTGGCATTCATACACTAGGTAATGGTCAGATTTTCTCTTTCCTTTTTATTGATGGTGGGGGGATTTAACAGCAGGTAAGGTCATCTTTAAATTCCTTGCACTAGTAAAGAAACCTGAGCTGTATTGCTTTCGTCCGAGCCGCGGTTTGTTTTAAATTTTGCCGGAAGCTGGAGCGCTGCTCACATTTTAATTTAGTTTCCCAAAAGTGGTAACATGGTATAAATGTCCTACAATAACAAACTGGCTGAATGCGGTGTAAAGTGAGCACTGCGGCGTCTGTAAGTGTGTGCGCTAGGAAAACATGAGGCAGTAGCAGTATCAGTGCTCTCTCAGACAGAATACAGAGAGGGAAACTCAAAGTAAAAACAGGTGTCTCATGCACAAAACTCCACTCTGGAAGAAAATGTGAGGCCTTAAATGAGTTTCTGGCCGGGAAAAAGGGAAGATGAATATTCATCTGGTGAGTTGTCTGAGAACTAGAGAATGCTTCATCTGTGCCTCTCTAATGACTCACAGTTGGAACAATCTGGAACTATTAGTCAATAAACTCATCGAAGTAATTGCAAGCTTCTTCCTTACGCGGAGGCATGGAGGTCGGGCCTTGTTTTAAATTGACTTATTGCCACTGACTGTATTAACAATGCACTAACCATTTTCGGGACTTGCCCAATGGGTGCATCTGTGACTTTATAATTCTAAGATATTGCTCAGCAGTAGTTTCATAATTGGCTCTTTGCAGTTGTCATTTTTATTAAGACCGGATTTGCTCTTAATGCAGTCTTCCACTGGAGTGTAATAAGTGTAAAGAGAACTTTATATAAGATTTCCCATTTAGGCAAGGCAAGTTTGTTTGTATATCACCTTTCATACCAGAGGCAACCCCAAGTGCTTTACATAAAAATATTAAAATAATAAAATAAGAAAGTGTGTTACATTTAACAAAATAGAATAGGGTTAAATAAAATACACAAAATAGATGTTTTTTTTCTTATTTTCTGCTTATTTCATTTTCCTGTATTTTTCCCCATTTGGAAACTAATTTTATAAGGTGGGGGCTGGAGCATTTGAACAGACAGACAAAAAAAGTCAGTGGCTTTAAGTACAGTGGTAGCCAAAATTATTAGAACACCTGACAGATCTGAACATATTGACTTTTTTGCCTCCAAAACATGATTTCATAATGTTCATGAAATATGCAAATGGAGACCTACTGTTTTTATCCACTTTTAACTTTAATATTTGCTATGTCCACCTTTTGCAGCAATTACAGCAGCACATCTCTCTGGCATAGTGTCAATATATTTCCTGAGAACTTCAACACTAATGTTACCCCATGCCTTCTGCAACTCAAGCCAAAGGCTTTCCTTTAAATGTACAATAGATCTGTCCAGTTTATTTTCCACTTCGTTATAAATGTGCTTGATGGGATTGAGGTCCGGACTTAGCACAGTGATTCTCCTTATGAAGGTTCTGTTCTATCGTTTATAGAGCATAATGATCACTTTGTAGATATTTCATTTGTTTTTTGGGTATTTTAATGGCCAATTCAACAAAAACAACTGAAACCTTTTAAATATGCCAAGTGTCCTAATAATTTTGGCCACCACTGTATATTTACTCTGATGGTCAAAACCTCAGAGTCTTGAGTTAAGACTGTACTAATGACTGTGTCTCTTAGGCACTTTTGTTAAGGGGGTGGGAAGTGGAGTCACAAGGCCAATTATAGGTTAGATCGTATACATTTATATCTCACTCTGCAGGCCTTGGCAATGATTCGAAACCCACCTCTCTGCTGCTCTCCAAAAAAAAAGCTGAGCAAGTAGGTGGAGTCTCCCCCCCCCCCAGCTTCATTACAGCTACACTTCCCACCTATCAGGGCATTGCGATGGGCCCTCAACCCCCACCCCGCTGCTGCTCTCTGGCCAATCAGATGGTGTTGCTACTCATCCCCTTCTTCCTTATGTGCTTTCTCTGCTGACAGGGCAGGCCTGCCTTTGTCAGCTGGTGGGAAATGAGCCTCATGGCTAAACTGAAGTAGCCACCACTGCTGGTGAGAGAGAGAGAGAGAGCAGCTGAGTGAACCGGGGAGTGAGAAGCTGCCTCTGTGAACTAGATTCATTGTATACAGGGTACTGAAGGAACAGAAACAAGAGCTTAGCTGAGTGTAAATCAGAGAGAGAGCGAGCTGTACATACCAGAATACCAAAACAGCCACCAAACTAAAAATGGTCTAGCCCTTTGAATGCACTTCAGTTGTGCCCTCTCTGAGGGGATGTGTCGTCTCGACCATTTCTTCCAGGAAACTGCAGTCTACTTTGCAGCAAGACAGGCATCTGGATGAACCACTTAACAAGACACAGCCCAGCCACGGAAGGGAACTGAACCAAACAATAACTAAAGCAAAAGCCATATGTGAAATCAGCCTCATCAGTGGGGCCTGCACTTTGCTTTGTTTTAATTTTTTTATTTTTTGCTCTTCCTGGGAAGGTGAGGCATGCATGTGGTGTTCTCTGTAGTGTAACGGTGGTGTGACGCCTCCTAAAAAGGCAGAGGGGTTGTCACTTGGGGGGGAGGGCAACAGAACTTGGTGAGAAATACTGAATTTGTGAACACCCTCCACAGGCTCTGAGATTCACCTTTTTTGCTTCTAAACAGAGGAAATGCAGCTAAATGTCTGCCCTTATATAGGTCACCTTCACTGATGACCACTCTTCTGACTCAAGTACAGTATATTGCACATTCATGAAGAAAGTGTTCTGGAATTATCATGTAGTTCCCAGAACAGCTCTGACCTATTCTCAGTTCCTCATTGGCCTTGGTTCCAACCTTGCGAATGAATAGCCTTCATCTCCTTGTCGAAAATAGCTGATGGATGTGGTACTGATGGCCTTTTTAAAACTGCAGCCTTGGGTTATAGAGCCTCTTGTGCCTGCATTGTCATGGCTGGTCCATAAATATATTTAAACTGTACCTTACCTCTGGTTTTGATAGAACCCATAGATCTACTAGTAGCAAAGGGCAAACAGGACATTGTAGTGAGAACAAGACAATTCACAAGACAGACTAAGCATCAGAGTTACTGTCATGCCTAAATATACCATGACATTTAACCCAAGATCCAGTTTAGATCATTATGAACTCTTTGAATGATGCATCCTTCTTTGACATTTTTGTTGTCATGGTGACACATTAATTGTCATTGTATAAGCAAGCTACAGTGTCTGTAATGAATTCTGTTCTGTGCTTAACTATGATTCTTGGAGCCTTTTGTACAGTTAGAAAATGTAAACTTATTAATAGTATCCAGACCTTGGATGGCGACTGATAAAAAAATCGATTACGAATTTTGTATATAGAGTCCTTTTGATTTTGACCCAGTTATTTCATAATAGGCAGTTATGGGCATGTTTTAAACTTCTTTCTTAGCAAAGTCATTGGAGAACCAGTTCATGGTTGGAAGACTAAAATCTGTATGCCTTTCATATGTGAGCTTGTGGTTTTTGCTGTTGTCTGAACTCGCACAATGCTTTGCTGGCAGGTGTCCTGTCGTTTAGTTTAGTTGGGTAATGGAGCTGTAGTCTTTTATGGGATATAGCCCAAGTAGCAAAGTAACAGAGGTCTAATCCCACAGCTGTGGGGAATGATCTAGCCCCTCCTGAAATAGTTATTCAATATCCATTGTTTCTGTGTTCACACTAGGATTGGGATTTGTTATGACACATGAATCTGTCTTAATGCCGCCCCAGATAACTTCTGAAAAGTCTTTTCAGCTTTTCAGTGACCTTTTCTGTGACCTGAGCTTATTTTCAGCCAGAGTGTGACTCCCATGTTCTGCACATTGCAGACTCACAAGACCACATGTGCAGAGAGTGACTGTGCCACTGTGTCACTTGCAGTAAATATGCTTTGTTGTAATCTGACATCCCTGATCCTCAGGCACAGCAAGAAACTGTCCATTTGGCTGCTTGTAAAACTAACTGTATTCAGCCAGATACCCGAGTCATGCCAGGCCTTCTGGGGAAGGTTTAAATTAGAGCAGAAAGCTGTGCTTCTCAGGAAAAACAGGCATGCTGCTGTCAGTAGCTGATGAAACATAAGCCTTGTGGTCATATTGCCCCCATCTCTCATGTCAAAGAGCAAAACTTGAAGATAAAAATACTGTCTGTACAAAATGTGGTGATTTCCTATTCTAGCTCGGGCCATAATCCTTAGAATTGAGTTAAATTCTTTGATGCCTCAACCATCCCAACATTTTAGGCTTTCTGCTTTAGTAAAAGGAAACATTGCTTCTTATATTGTTGGCTTGTGCTATTTTGGTACATTTTCAGTGATACTAAGGAATATAATTTGTCCTTTTTATTTTTGTACGGCTTGTGTGTGTGGTGGGGGGCATGGGGGGGGGGGGTGCGTATGTCCCCACGATGTGATAAAGCCCTGCTATTTTGAAGTTGTGGGGGGCATTTTTTAGAGTTCTGAATTACATTACATTCTGAAGGTAATAAGAGGGGTTGAAGCTGAGCTAGACCCATTTTCAATCAGCAGACTAAAGCCAGGACTATATGCATTAGTGTGCTTGCTCTAACTGGCCTATCTGCATTCCAGAATTTTACCTGCAGGCCTTCCGGTGGTCAGCTTAATCTACTGTTTTAACTGCTGGGGCAATCTCCTTTCATTTGGGACAGCTCCCTGTTAAAACACGGGCTAAGCATTACCTTTTACACGTTTTATTTTGGAACAGACATTTCCATGGTCAAATTCCTAAGCAAATACAATAATCCACCGTGACAGAATGTACGTGTAGCACATTCCGGGTCCTTACAGGACAGCCTGTAACAGGGCATGTCAGGAGACGTCTCCCAGGAGCCCCTTGCAGCATGTGTTCCGCCTGTTGAGTCAGGCGACCCCCGGCCGTGCCAGGACCGCTCAGGGCCCAATATGGCCGTCAGCAGAGCATGTCCATAAGTGATGGCGTCTTAGGTGGCACTGGGTGCGAGGCTGCTCTGTGTGCTGGGGCAGCGGGAAGTCAGCACATAAGTAATTCTGTGGCTCGTCCTGCCCGCTTCCAGCCCCCTGCAACGTGGTTGGCCGGGCCAGTGGGGGAGGGGAAGACGGAACAAAAAAAGTGCAAATTGAAATTGTGGGCCTACTTTATCCTCTGTAGGTTTTCCTGATCCTGATTGGATACTTTCCCAATTTCATAGCCATCCCTCACTGGTCACCATTCCACCCAGTTCCCTGTACCATAACCTTCTGGGGGAGAATGTTGTTGTTATTGCTTTGGTTAAAATAGTCAGCCCCAGCTACCCTCAGCATGCCCTGATTTGGAGCTGAAGGGATTTGAAGTTGAGGCTCTCACACTGTGAACTGCTGTGTGTACGTGCATGCATGCGTGTATTTGTGCGTGTGTGTGGACAGGTTTTGCTATACTACGCCAAAGTTCCTCACTGGTATAGCAAATCCTGAAAAAAAAAATGACGTCATTTCTTCAGTCCCCACTATTTCAGACTTCATTTTATAAAAATCTGTAAATGCAATCAAAAAAGTAAAAATGCCAAGTCTTGTATTTTGTTTGGTTACTTATGGTTAAGGATAGGGCTGGGTAAGGGTTAATGGTGTTGTGGTTGGTTTTAGGGTTTTTCTCATAGAAATGGACAGTCCTCACTAAGATGGGAATAGTGTGAGAGTGTGTGTGTGTGTGTGCGTGCTTGAGTGAGACCTCTTTCCAAACCAGCCAGGTTGTCTCTGTGCTTGTACTAGTTCTAAGTGACTGCCAGAGGAAGTTCAGTGTGGCAGAGGGTGGAAAATATACCAGCCTGTAAGCTAATCATTGAGGAATGACATGTTTGTATATCATTGGAGCTCTGAGAATTCTTTCACAGAAGGTTTTGCATTTTACACATACAAATACGCTGTACTTTCTCAAACATATATATACTTGGCACTGTGACACATCTGCATTTGGTACATGTGGGCTATTCTCACACATTTAATAGATATACATGGGCCAAGCTATTTTTAGCTTGTGCATATCTGGTATCGGTTTTTATGTGAGACACAGACACACATGTATATGTAGGTGGGAGCAAGTGCACGGTCAGCCAGTATCCAGCAACACTGCAGGGCTTGGGCCTCGCTAAAGGACCCCACGGTGATATTATTACACTCCCGGCTACAGAATCTGAGTCTGCGATCTTCCGGACATACTGTGGGCTCCGATCCCATAACCTGCTGAGCTACACACCACCCCCTATACAGGGGTGCCCACACTTTTTTGGCTTGCGAGCTACTTTTAAACTGACCAGGTCAAAATGATCTACCTGCATTACAAATGCTATATATATATATATATATATATATATATATATATATACACACGCACATACACACGCACATATATGCGTACAGACACACAAACTTGTATCACTGCATGAGCCCTTACAGCACAATACAGTGCAACACATTTATGGTTTCTTACTTGGTCTTGGTCTGACTCCCCCACTCATTGTTTTAATATCCCTTTTTAGTAGATATAAGTCAGAAGGTGAGCTGGGTTACTTTGCTCACTGGAGTCTTGCATTAGCTCGCAATACATTCACATTTTGTTTTGGTAACCTAATATAATAAAATTTTAAGCAACAGCAGACTGACCGTACTTAACTTCAATCGAGTTGCAAATGCCAAAGGCAGGATGGATGATAGGCTAACATTAAACAATTTTTTGAATGTTGCACAATCTACCTGCACTCTTTGCTGGTCGATCGCGATCAACTTATTGCCCTAACCTAGAAGAACTTCTGATGGCAAAAGCTGAAGGAAAAAAGCTGAACTTTTTTTTTGTATTTATGACCATCCTCAACTATGACAGTGCTATGACCGCTGCTTCTAAGTGTAGTCTATATTCAGGCTTGGGAAGTCACGGAATACAAGTAACTGCGTTACATAATCTGGATACAAAAAATAAGTAAATGTATTCCATTACAGTTAATGAGAAAAAGAAACGTAATCAGATTGCATTTGAAATAAATCAGGATTATTTCTAGATTACATTATAATAAATCTGAAAACGAAGAATGGTTTTCTTATGCATTTAAGAATGGGAAGTTGATGTCACGCAGTTTTCTGTGTAAACGACATCTCTCACAAGATGTCGTGAGGCACCTCTATTTTTCAATCCCTCCTACTCGCAGTGTAAGTCCCTCCTACTCAAGGCATAAGTCCACTTAATACTGTATAGTACTTCAGAGTTATTTGTATACTCCAAATCACATGATGTCAATTTTACTTGTAGAGCCCCAAGTCACATGGAAAACACTTATAACAGTCTGTTCTTAAACCCTCACATAGGATAAGATAACTTCCTCATTGGTATTATTATTATTATTATTATTATTAT
The DNA here is from genome assembly GCA_026780765.1 of Petrocephalus schoutedeni. Classification (NCBI taxonomy): domain Eukaryota; kingdom Metazoa; phylum Chordata; class Actinopteri; order Osteoglossiformes; family Mormyridae; genus Petrocephalus; species Petrocephalus schoutedeni. The sequence continues at coordinate 25,341,401 of JAODKL010000118.1, forward strand.
TATTATTATTAGGTCAAACTGCATTCCGTTGTACGAGTAGTGTTACTTGTTCTTTTCTGTGTCTAGATGTAGAGACGTATTCTGTCTCACGGTTTTTACCCCAACAGCGTTCTATGACAATGTGTATATATTATTATTTTAACAATACACGTTCTGTTGCCTAATAAAAAAGTGATATTTTTTACATTTCTTTCTTTAAGTAATGAGTTGCATTACATTTATTTTGAGATTATGTTACTGATTACATTTTACAACAGGTAACTAGTAACTGTGCCAGATTACATTCTAAAAGTATCCTACCCAACCCTGTCCATATTATATGTAAACGAAAGAAGCTTTAGGAACTTTAGCAAAATAGTATTGTTCTTGTTTTCTGCAAAAACGTCGCTCCCAAGCCAGGTGAACTATAGATAACATCTTGTTATGAGTAGAGTAGGAGTGTATAATTTATTAAAATGATCTCTGCAAGGTATTTCATTTTTACGGGTTTTAAAAATGCAT
>JAODKL010000118.1:25353952-25383921 GCA_026780765.1 Petrocephalus schoutedeni
AATAATACTGCATTAATTGCGCCTCCTCAAGTGAAGTGTTACCAAAAAGATTAATTATACGTTCATACATACTGACGGAAAGTTTCGTAATGACTGATTTAATGTTTTTGAAACGCAACGTTACAGTTGTTTAAAATAAAATTAACAGAAGCCGGGAAAGTTGATGTGTTAGCTCTAGATAGTCTTTGTTTTGTGGGAAGTGAGGCTTCTGTCCGACATATACTCGCTATATAGCATATGCTCGCTAATGTCTGCAGCTTGACAGAAAAGGATATTAAATGCCCTGTCTCTGACTGACTCCATACAGCACTCTCGTCGCAGCAGCGCACCGTTACAGTGGGCCGCCCTGGCCCAGCAGAGATGGGCCTCCAGTCTGCCCATGAACACTATAGTGCTCTTTGTGCCACAGCAGGAGGCCTGGGTCGTGGAGAGAATGGGCAGGTTTCATCGTATCCTGGAACCAGTAAGTGAAACTGCTGTCCTACTGACTTTGTATTTATATAACCGCCACTTGAATAACTAATCTTTCATTCCTTCTTTTCTTTCCAAGGGATTGAACTTCCTTATTCCGATATTGGACAGAATTCGTTATGTACAGAGCCTGAAGGAGATTGTCATCGATGTTCCAGAGCAGTCTGCTGTTTCTCTGGGTAAGTGTCTGTCTTTGTCATCGGACATGTGTCACTTCTGTGATCGGGTTATTTTTAATTACTGTCCTGATCTTTCAGATAATGTGACACTGCAGATAGACGGAGTTCTGTATCTCAGAATACTCGATCCTTTCAAGGTATGCTGGCTTTTTATCAACATCAATATTTATTGGATACTTTGTTCGGCTCATAATGGGCTGTTGCATGTACTTTTCGTAGTAGTTTAATTGCTGATAAATGAAGCACTGTCTATTAATCGTACTTGTTCCCTTCCAGGCTAGCTATGGAGTCGAAGATCCAGAATACGCTGTGACTCAGTTGGCACAAACTACAATGCGTTCTGAGCTTGGAAAGTTGACCCTTGACAAAGTATTTCGGGTAAGGGAGAGTGTCCTCTTAACAAATGGTTTAAATATCAGTGTGCACAACGAATCTGTTTTCCTGTTTCGTTCCATTTTTTTTCCATTCTTTAATAACGTGTAAATAACCAGGGACCATCCATCAGAACCAAAGGCACTATGGAATTCAGCATTTCACCACATAGTAGTGGTTGCTGTCAGAATTCTTTGTTTTTCTGAGTACAAAAGTGAAATGTCTGTGGGCTCCCCTGTATAACTGTTATTTAAATCCTGTCTGTGCTGCCTAGGAAAGAGAGTCCCTGAACGCCAACATCGTCCATTCCATCAACCAGGCGTCAGACGACTGGGGCATTCGCTGCCTCCGGTACGAGATCAAGGACATTCATGTGCCTCCGCGCGTCAAGGAGTCCATGCAGATGCAGGTGAGCGGACGACTCCCGGGGGGCCTGTGGGAGGGTTTTGACACTGAAAGATGGTCAGCGTCTGGCTCAGTGCATTAGGATGTGAGCTTTGGGCGGTACGGCGCTGATTCCCGTCCCACGGTTGGCGGTTTCACTGGCTCTGAACTCTGTTTCTCTCGATTTTCCGTGCTCTGTCCCCCCTAACATCTCCCTGTTCCCCTCCTTATATCCGCTATCATCCCTGATGCAGCCCGGTTGTGCATATCCATACAATATGTAATAGGAGGATAATACCACGCACCCCTGTGCTCTGTCCCCCCTAACCTCTCCCTGTTCCCCTCCTTATATCCGCTATCATCCCTAATGCAGCCTGGTTATGCATATCCATACAATATGTAATAGGAGGATAATACCATGCACCCCTGTGCTCTGTCCCCCCTAACCTCTCCCTGTTCCCCTCCTTATATCCGCTACCATCCCTAATGCAGCACGGTTATGCATATCTATAGGATATGTAATAGGAGGATAATACCACGCACCTGCTACGCAGAACAAATCTGCCCCATTAATATAGGCATCCGGGTTTCACATACCGCCTGCCTTGGCTACTGGGGACAGGACAAGAGGGAAACGAAGATGCAAAACAAGGATACAAGCTCTTGAATCTTTAAGTTTAAAATCTGACAGATATATATGTAGTCAATATCTCGTGTTGGTACCGGTTAGCACTGTGTTGCTACGGTGGCTGTTTGTTTTAAAAAGCAGCTGAGTGTGTTTAGGACTCTTTGTAAAGCATAACCTGTTGGAGATTTCTAGATGCTGATTATGGTTGTCTTGGTAACAAGCTAACGTGTGAGAATGTGCTAATCATTCCCCCATAGGTGGAGGCAGAGCGAAGGAAGAGAGCTACTGTGCTGGAGTCAGAGGGCACCAGAGAGGCAGACATCAACGTGGCAGAAGGGCGAAAGCAAGCACAGATCCTGGCCTCCGAGGCCCAGAAGGCGGAACAGATCAACAAGGCGGCCGGTAACGTGACCACAGAATGTAGCTGGCACTGGGAACCGGTTCTGAATGTTACCGGGGACAATGTACCTTACCTTTATGTAATGAAATTTAGGGAACAGCTGCATATACAGTCATGCAAATCTATAACCTATTTGACAAGTTGGTTTTAAAAACTAACCTGACAACTACTGAAAGTGCACTTCATAAATGGAAAGATTCTCCTTTTAAGGTATTAGCTTGCAAGTTACAGTACTTTTTATCCTATTTGTGCTGCCCTCTGGCAGTTTTTTAAAATTTGAAAACATCGATACCAAGTATGGATGATTCCTTGCCGTTCCCCTCCATAAGCTTCCCGGTGAGACTGAATGTTTTGAATTTAGCTGTGAATTCTGGGATTTTCTGTAACATCACAAGCAAAGTCTTGTATGTCTTACAACCAAGAAGGAATAACATAGCTCTCTGTTAAATATTTTTGATCATGCAATTCTCCCATTTGGCTTTCAAAATACCACATGCATTAATGAAAGAAATATTAATGCGTTACAGATTTAAAATGAACACCCTAATTTAGTATAATTGAGATGGGGCAAAATAATTCTATCCGCTCCATTTTGCCTCTACTACTTCTGTCTTCTACATAATTTCCAAGTTAGTGCTGGTGCTTATGGTCAACCAGTCAGCAAAGTTTATCACATTAAGCCTCGAGCCAGTGGTCAAGCAAAATGTACGTGCCCCGGTGTGGTCCAAGAAAGGTCAACTGACAATGCAGTCATGGGCACCCAAGGCTCATTGATGCATGTGGGGAGTGAAGGCCAGCCTGCTTGTTACGATCCCACAAGAGAGCTACTGTAGCACAAGCGTGTCTGCCGTCCTGTTAACTCGCATGCCATCTGAGGTGTACACCAACCTTGTGCCCTGTGTATCGTGGGATAGGGTCCAGGCCCCTGTTCAGGATAAGCAATTAGGTGATGGATGAATATGTACTAGAGGGAATCATTCATTCTCATCTCTTCTAATTTTCCTAGGTGAAGCCAATGCTGTCTTGGCCAAAGCGGAGGCAAAGGCTAAGGCCATTAAGCTGCTGTCTGAAGCCCTGACTCTGCAGGTAAACAATGCGTAAAGCATAGTCATCTGGAGGTGGATTCAGGTGCAGGAATGCTGTGATGCCTCCTAATTGAAGGAGACTCCCGTCTCCCCCATGGACAGTGTATTGGGATAATACAGGCGGTTTGCGTTCCTGCAGAATGGCAATGCGGCGGCTTCCCTGAATGTCGCAGAGCAGTACGTATCTGCCTTCTCCAACCTGGCCAAGGAGTCCAACACCATCCTGCTGCCTTCGAACACAGGGGACGTCAGCAGCATGGTCTCCCAGGTGACTAAGCTCGCAGACAGATTGTCATTGGGTGCTCAGGGGTGGTGTACATTCAGTGACCGTCTCCTTCTCGTGTCTGTCAGGCCATGGCCATCTACAGCAGCCTGGCCCAGCCGAAAAAGGGCAGGGTGGGTACTGCTACCACGGACGCGGCACCCAGCATCCTGAGAGTGGAGACTGAAGAGAGAAGCCCCAGCGAGGGATCCTCACCATCGCCTCTTGGTGGTCAATAGATCTTAGACCTTTTAGCAGAGGTGGGCAGGCTAGTCCAGAGGCCACAGTGTCTGCATTTTTGCAGTATCCCTGTGCTATGGTCCCATTGTTCCTTTTTTGGACACCGATGCCTACCTCCTCGAAGTGTGTAAGACCTGAGGAGGACAAGGAGATCCTCAGGAAAGGCCAGATGACCAGACTTCAGTTATAGGCGACAACATTCTTTTTTTTTTTTTTTCCCCTCCTTTTGCATTTTTTATTGTTTAAATTCATTCAGATGCACATCCTCCTGTTTTCAGTGAAACGTGACTGCTGACTTGTATGTGTACCTAGCCACCAAGGGATGCTTAGGTTATCGGGGATGCATTGAGCCGAGTCTCCAGTGTAAGTTGACGGTTGATGTGACTTCTGTACACCAGCCGTTCAACAGGACCTCATATTCACACACACCACAACTTGGTGCTTCCACCCGTGAGCTTTTACCACCTTTGTAATTCTTCTACCCAATAATGAATTATTACCATAAATGTGCCCATGTTCGCCATAATTGCCGCTGTAATGTCAATACAGAAATGCAGTGCAGCGATGGGGTGTTTCACATGTCTGAAAATGACTAATGAAACTACATGAGTGAAATGTCGAGCTTCTCAGTAACACCACAGTGAAAGAATTTGACTGATTTGGACAGAACACATTATTGCAGGAGTCATTGTGCACTATTATTATATGTACGTACTAATTAATTTAATGAGGAAGACTGTGAAGATGGTGCACTGGTGAAATATTAAATATTCAGAGAAGGCTGTTGTCTTGTTTGGAGTAAACCATATTCATTTGTAAACCATATTCTTAAATTTCTGGAGCATTTTTGATCATATACTCAATATAATTATATAGTAATATGATTAAATAATCCACTTCCTTTTCTGTTGATATTCATTCTTGCTTTCCAGTACGATTAATTATATATAGCACTGTGCAAAAGAAAATGTTTAAATGATTTTCATGTTTAACAATACAAAATGTTTGTCGAGAACCCATTTCAAAACCTCTCTTAATGTCACCCTTTATGGCCTATAACAGTCAGCCGGTACCTCCCATAGGACCCCCTAAGGGACACAGTTATATACATAAGCACCTCTTCTCCAGTACCTTGCCATAGGACTTCCCAGGGAGGCTGAGAAGTGGAACACACCCTCCGGACCCTTTTCTCAGTGACTGAGATCACCGCCCCAGTTTGCCTATCCAGATGTGCTGTCACTGACCTCCACGCAATGCTGAGGCCCAGCAACATCAAGAGCCTTCAGGAACTCGGGCAAATATCATTCACCCCCAGAGCCTTACCACTGAAGAGATTTTTTACTACCTAATTGACCTCAGCTCTAGAGATGGGCAAGCCTTCCAGCTGTGCTTCCTCCGAGGAAGGCGTACCATTGGGATTTTTGGAGGTCCCCTTTCCTCCTCCTCACTATATCCCCAGTAGAGGCCAGCGGCACTCCATCCCTGCTGTAAGCAGCAGGGGCAAAACCCCGCTTCCCCTCTTCTATAGCCTCGCCAAATTCCTCCCACACTCGAGATCTTGCTTCCACAACTGCCAAAGGCACATTGCACCTAACCTGTCGGTACCTGTCCGCTGCTTGGGGAGTCGCACAGACTAACCCAGCTCTGAAGGCCTCCTTCTCTAACCTGACTGCTCCCAATACTGCTGGGGTCCGCTATAAGGTTTGGGGGTTGCTTCCATGACTCTTACGGTATTATGTTAATTGTAAATCTCGTTATTGAGTACCCTACTTAGATGCAGTGTTTTAAAGAGATTTGAAGCTAATTACTCCAAACAGACTGAAATGACAGTCATTTCCATTAGAAGTTTATTGTGTGTAGCTCAGGCCTCCGTGCCTGTGATCGGAAGGTCGCTGGTCTGAGTCTCAACCTCAACGGAATAGTCACATGTCTGTGGACCTTTGAGTAAAGCCTTTGACCCCAGCTCCAAGGGTGCTGCATGCTGCGAGCCCAAAGCTTAGGCTCACCTGTATGCATCTGTGTGTCACAATCTTGGTCTGGCCTTTTACTCTCTGGACTTACCCACCTCTGATAGGTATCACTATTCTATTCTATTTTTCTATAAACCAAGACATGTTATTGAGCCATTCATTTCATTTCAAATACTCATATAAAACAGAGCAATTAACTTGTAATATAAATCTGTTTTGTTTTTGAATGGTCGGTTTTCGTAAAGTCGTACAAAACATATAGTATAGTATGGTCGACTGCATTTTTACCGCCGAAGCACTAGAGGGCGCGCACTGTCCGTGCCGACGTCCCGAGGGGGGGCCGGTCACCCTCTCTGCGCGCTGCTGTGTTCCGGCTCCGTGCCGGCTCACGTTTCTGCAGGATGGCAGCCGAATGAGACGCGCGTAACCAGTTAAGGGAGCCGGGGGGGAGCGTAAGATAGCCCGCGGTACCTGCGGTGGGTGTGTTTACCTGCCCATTCAGCAGCTACGCTGAATGAACGAGGACGCGCAAGGTCAGAAGGTGATTCACGCCGTGCTGCAGGTGGACCGGACCTGCAGCTTATAAGGTGAGTCAGTCCATCCTGCTGTCATATTAGCAGGAAGAGAAAGCAGCGACTTTAAAATGCTTCCAAAACCTGTATCAGCGATGCTTTGCAGTAATAGTCTGCGCTGTTGTTAATTAGACAGACTCTTAGCATACTTGCAGCAGCTGTTTCATGAAGGAGTAAGAGAGCTAGCTGGATAAACTTGGAAGAACATCTCAGAAGTGACTACTGATTGTTTCAGATGAGTACGGACAGGGTTGCACTACATTATACTGTAATAACTAAACAGGGGTGCCAAGTCTCAGGCATCTGGCGTGACACTCAGGCTTTCAGACTCTCACGCAAGAAATCTTACGGCAAATCTATATTATTCCATTATAAACCTAAAAGTAGCTACATCTAACGCGTTGGGGGTAGTTTGCAAAACCAACAGAGTATTTACAAGGTAATAAAACTATTACATGCATGTAAATGTGTATGCATCTCTGTGCGCAGACTAGTCTAGAATTGAAGAGCTCATGCCAGCCAGCTGACCAAAGTTCTGACCAATCCTGAATAAATAATAGCAAATTATGGTGCAATTCCAGTGGTATATTTTTGAAATTACTGTTAATAAGATATCTTGGAGGAGGATAAAACATTCTTCATATTTTGCAGTAATTATTCTGTGGCCAATTTAAAGTTTTAGTTCTTATTCTTTTAATTGTAACTAAATATGAAACCGAATCACAAAAAGGTTGTGAAGGTTGTGAGTGAAGGTTGTTGGTTCCTATGTGTATTTAAATAATAATTTGTGGCTTAATAATCATAATTCTGAATCTGTCATTAATGGTCTGCCACATGCTCCACATCTTAACCTGAAAAAGATTGTTTAATGTGTTTTTAGGATGAGGAGGCTTCCTGTTTTGATGCTGCTCCTGTGGGTGTGTGCCACCTTCTATATTGGGCTTTACCTCTTTGTGGGTGGCTTCATGCTGGTGCGGCTGGAGGTGAACAGGAGCAGTTCTTGCAGTGACGTTCTGTCCCCAGGGGATGAAGCTGGAAGCTTCTGCCAAAGGGAGCCGCGTTTCCGCAGAGCAGTGCTTCTGATAATCGATGCCCTGAAGATCAACTTTGCCCAATTTGACAGCACCAACGCCATGCCCCTGCCTTTTGAGAACAAGCTGCCAGTGCTGCAGGAAGTGACATCATCTCAGCCCGCTCACTCACGGCTCTTTGCATTCCGGGCAGATCCACCCACCACTACCATGCAGCGAATCAAGGGCTTCACGACCGGCTCGCTGCCCACCTTTATTGACGTGGGTAACAACTTTGCCTCCAATGCCATCCTAGAGGACAACCTAGTGCACCAGCTGGGAGAAGCTGGTGAGTCGTTTACCTGGGGTTCTTAGTTCATTAGATGGACTGAGGAAGTGCCATGTTAAGTGTTTTGTTTTATTCAAGAAGCCTGATTTGAGGACCAGAGTACCATCCAAACTATCTAAATGACTTGTCAGGCAACCCAATGGCCCCTGACGTCGCTGAGTGCTGTGTGTTCTGCCTGAAGGAAAACGTGTGGTCTTCATGGGTGACGACACCTGGGAGAGCCTCTTCCCCAAGAAGTTCCATCGCTCGCTGCCCTTCCCCTCGTTTAATGTGAAGGATCTCCACACCGTGGATGATGGCATCCTGAAACATCTCTACCCCACCTGTAGGTATCAGTTGAGAGAGACGCTTCAGTCATGCACTCGGACTGTAAAATATGACCAGTAATATTTAGAACTAATATAACTAAAATCTGCTCATATTTTTCTTCTAACAAAAATGTTGAACTTTTGAATGTTGAACAAAAATGATCTATTTCATGCAAAGCATTGAGGCGTTTCTGGTGATTACCATGTAACTTGTATGATAGACATCCAGGTCCTGCTCTTGTCTTCTGTCTCTATTTACTCTTCAGTCAAGCTCAAACCATTGGGAAAAGCTCCTCGCAGACTTGGGGCAGGAAGTGTTTATGTAACAGAATATGACCCTTAGGAGCCCATCTTGTTTTAGCCCAAAAGTGAGAGCCTCGTTTGTAGTAGAAAGTGTTCAGTGACTTCCGTCTCATTGGTATCCCTTGCCTGCAGTGCAGAGCAGCGACTGGGACGTGCTCATCGCCCATTTCCTGGGTGTGGATCACTGCGGACACCGCTTCGGGCCCAACCACCCCGCCATGGCAGACAAGCTCACGCAGATGGACGGAGTCATAAGGTTACTGGGAACCGCCGTGTTCCCTGCCGTTGTCCTGCTGCTTAGTGGGCAGCCCAGTGCTCTAGCATATGAACAGCATATGCAGAAGCAGTCAAGTGACATTAGATTGTTTCAAACATGTGCTAGATCCGATCCAGTGTCCAGCTTTTGGACAAGTCATACTTACGAATGGACGACCTTAAAGCCAATTATATAAAAAAAATTGAATTAAATTAAATGCCTAAACACAGGGTGAACATGCAGAGAGCACTCATGGTGGGAATCAGGGCCCCATCCCTCAAGGCATGAGACTACAGTGCTGTATATATAATATATAATATATTTATGTATAAACACTCTGTACCTCACTGTCATTCTTCATTCTGTTCTGTTGTTCTTTTGTCAGATCTGTCATTAAGCTCATGGAAAACGACACGTTACTAGTGGTCATGGGTGACCATGGCATGACTGACACGGGCGACCACGGAGGTGAGAGCCTGAAGGAGACGGATGCCGCACTCTTCCTTTACAGCCCCAGCCCACTCTTTCCCCCCTTTGGGTCCCAGGTGAGAGGTGCAGCTCATCTCCAAAAGGAACTGTAGAAATCTGTGGTGGTGCATGTATGTGGTTTGCAGACCACTTATAGGAACTTGTGGCTGGTTACTCTGGCAGGTAGAACCAGAGGTGGTTCCTCAGACTGACCTGGTTCCCACGCTGGCCCTGCTCCTGGGCATTCCCATCCCATACAGCAGCATTGGACAGGTGCTCCTGCCCATCTTTCCCCAGGACACAGTGGCAGCCGGGACACAGCCCTACCTCACCCAGGCAGAGGCACTGTGGATCAACGCTAAACAAGTAACTCTCTATTTGGATGCTCAATGGTAATGACTAGACCTAGATTTTTGATGCCACCAGGAGTTTTACTCAGTCAAAACAAGTGAACTGTTTAAGGAATGTCAAAAACAGTGGAAACTGCTTATAGTGATCATGGCTGTAGTGATCAACGTGGATCAAAAAGTTTGAGATTGAATCATTCCTGCATCAATACTGTTTAAATAATTTGCTTTTAGTAATCAAGTAGTCCGCTTACATTGTTCTTTTTTTTATACATGACAACAAATGGAAAACATGTTAACTAACCAATTAATTTAAACTAGCTACAGGAGGCTAATGCTGTGTACACAGAAAACATGATGGGGAAAAAGAAAGTCATTTTCTCTCTGAGACAAATATAGATTCATCAAAGCTTATGATAAACTGCCAGAAACAAGCCACCAGGATGCGACAGTGAAAGTACAATAAGCTATATTTTATGTATAATACTGTACTTTATTATAGTGCATTTTAATTATACAGTTAGACTAATTTTAATTTGTACTGTACTGTAATTTGAAAACTCTTTGAAACAGCTGTATTTTGAAAGAGTCAAGAAAATTAAGTAAATAGCGATGCTGTCCATTTTATTACTTTATATTCATCTATTAAATAGGCTATACAAATGTCAATTAGATGGTAATCTGCCTGAGACAAAGAAAAAGAAAAAAGAATGGTTATAATCATCATCTGCTTATTGCAGTCAATTTCACCCAGACAGTCATGATCACTGTAAATGGTTTCAACTGTACTTTGGTCTCCCAATATGACATTTTCCAAAAGGTAATCTGCACTGCAGATTTGTGCATAGTGTTCATTTGGTTTTAGATTTTTATTCGGTGATTTTAGAGGAATTAAGTAAAAATTTATCAGTTTTCCCCAGGGAAAAGCGTTAAAATGATACCAAAGCATTTCCCTGCAGATCATGTCCACAGAACACAAACTTATGTTTTATTTTACATAAAGCCTGACCTGGACCTGCTGAATGAATGTAGGTTACATCTGGTGGCCAGCTGGAGAATTGTATTTAAGTACTTTAAATTACTTTGATAAAGCTGTACGCCTCTGTTTTTCTTCTTTAATCAATGTCCTCTTACTTGACTGATCTATTTCCTGTTGAACACTGGCATAAGGCGATAAAGCCAATTCAGTTCAACTTTGTCACCATAGCAAGTGTCCTACGAAAGGTATGTTTGCGTAAGCTCTAAAGGACCAAGATATTGGCAATGTAATACGATAAAATATTTCACATACTATGGAATATGTAAACAAGCTTGTGCCACCAAGATCAGTTTAATGTGCAGTAGTAATAAATAGTAACCCAGACGGTTTAAACATTAGCTCAGTGGAGCAGGGTAGCTGCATGGCATAACACACTGTAGTCTCCTTGACGAAAGAGAACTGGCGGTTTAAAGTGCAGTTATGCTTCTTGTGGTCACTGTGAACACTAACGGCCGTGACAGCTTTTGAGTCCTTATCTCATGTCCTGATCTCAAGGTTAACCGCTTCCTGGAGGCCTATGCCCAAATGGCCAGAGACATCCCCCTGGAGAGCCTGTCCCAGCTGCGGGAGCATTTTGCCGGCCTTGCCGCCGAGTACAGGGGGGCACTGCAGGAGGGCCGTGCCCCCTCCCCGGCGCTGCTCCGCGGCCTGCAGGCCTACCTCAGCGCCGTGCGGGACGTCTGCCGGGCCACCTGGGCGCGCTTCCACCCGCTCAAGATGCTTAGCGGTCTGCTGCTGCTGGTAACCGCCTGCCTGGTGGCTCTCGCCACGTCGGAGCTGCCGAGGCTGGCGGGAGCTGGGGAGGGCCCCTCGCTGGCGCCCCCTGTGGTCGTGGGGGTGCTGGCCGGTGGGGTAGTGGTCGCCGTGCAGCTGATGTCTGCGGCACGGGTGGAGATGGGCTGGTTCCTTGGCACGGCCGCTTTTGCCTCCCAGTTGGTGTTCTTCTGGAGGCTGCTCCTTGCTGGAAGGGGGGCCAAGGCCAGCCAAAGCCAGCAGCGCAGCTGGAAGGGACTGCTGCTACGCCTCCCCTGCATCCCCCTGCTGGTCCTCTTTCTGCGCTGCGCCTCCCTGCTGTCGGACAGTTATGTCATAGCCGAGGGCCGCGTGGTCACCTTCCTGCTCCTCTCCCTGAGCCTCTATGTCCCGCTGCGCCTCAATTGGGATGGCCTCCTCTGTGCACTGAGCCCCGAGCCTCCGAAGCCCCCGGGCCCCTTCTCGACGGCGACCCCATGCTCCCCCTCCGCCGCCCGCAGGGAGATCCTGGCGCTCCTGGCCTGCTTGGGGGTGCTGGCGGCCTCGGCGTACACGGTGCCGTCGCTGGCTGCCTGCCGCGAGGAGCAGGGTGACTGTGAGCCGTCCCCCCTCCTGCTCCCCCTGTCTCGCGTGCAGGATGGGCGCGTCCGCAACCTGCGCTACGCCCTGGCGGTGGCATCGCTGGCTGCTTGGACCGGCCTCCTGCGCCTCTGGCTGCGTCGCTGCGGCAACCTGAATGGACCGGGCCCTGCGGTGCTGGTGGCCCGCTGGGTGTTCCCACTGGCCACGGTGTGTGTGGGCCTACACTGGGCTGTGGACGCCACTCCTGAGGACACCTTCCGGGGTCTGGCTGACCTCATAGCCCTGGCCCTGACGGCTCTACCCCGTACTGCCTTTGCTCTCTTGGGGCTCGGTGCCGCTCTGCTCTGGTTGGACCCCCTGACGGTCTTTCTGAAGGCCCGCAGCCTAGCCGGCCCGTCCCCGGCACCTCGATACCGGGCCAGTACGGGGGTCAGCACCCAGGCCGAGCTGCGGCACCTCATCCCCCAGCTGTATCAGCGCATGCGGCTCTCCCTGGAGGACGGCGGCCAGCCCGGGACCCTCGGCACGGACGGCCGGCCCGCCGTGGAAGCCTATGGCCTGGGTACAGTGTACTCTGCAGCTCTGCTCATGCTAGCTGGCCTGCTGGGCCTGGGCCTCCTTCTCCTGCACCCCGAGGGGGTCTCCTTGGCCTTTGTGCTGCTGCTGCTAGAGGCAGCAGCCCTGCTACAGCTCCATGCCTCTTCCAGTAACTTGGTGGCCCTGCAGGGGGTGTTCATGGGTAAGTGACCACCTGACTCAGGAGCCAAAGTTGAAGAGTACTTTCTCAAAATGTACATATTTGGCATACTTCAGCTTTAACTGGTTTTCTGGAGATATGTATCACCATGATTATGATGCTACTTATGTGTTTTCACATATGAATACTTTGTGTATGTGTATGTATGTATGTGTATGCACACACACAGTATTGTGCAAATGCCTAAGACATTCAGGCAGTCAAAGAAAATGTTTAATTGACGTTCATGTTGGTTTAAAACTGATGTTCTATCAAACTGTGTTAGCTTAATCATTTCAAAATCTCTTCTAACGTCACCCCAGAATTTGCAGCGACCATCCAATACACCCATGTATATCCGTCCTATTCACTCAACCATTACCTAGTATAGCCTCATTGGCTAAGACTGTTTCACAGTACTGTATAGGCATGTAACGATTCACCCAATTCACGATTTGGTTAGTTTACAATATTGGGTTCAGGATGCATTTTTGCCATTTTTGAAGTAATTTTATAACCAAAAAATGCAATATTTATTTTCCCATTATCAGCTTAAATATTCCTTTTGTTAAGTGAAACAAATACTTTTATTTAATTTCCTTAATAACCAATAATAATTGTTTACAGACATATTTCAAGGTTGGAGTTAAATATAGTAGCCTGTTTACTAAAATATTTCTTTTATTAAAAATGAAAAAGTTAATAACAAGTAGGCCTTTTCTTAGCCATTTCCTTATTCTGGGTGTTACTTCTGCAGGACGCGTTAGTTGGTTGCTGGTAGAGGGGGCAGGCCAAGTTATTGCACCTCCTGCTGTCTAAACAATGTAATTACAGCTAGGAAAAAATAAGAATACATAGCCTAATCATTTATTTCCATAATTTGAATTGTCATAAATTGGTACTGCGATTTATCATTGCAGAACTTGCCATTATATGCCTAGGGCTGTGTATGTGTATATATAATCAGTGTTGTGTAATCGGCGAGTCAACCTCACCAGGTAACCCTGGTGAGTCTGAGACGCATTACACTTTTACATTACGTACAATTACACTTGGCTTCATGAGCATCCCTGCTCTGAACAGTGTAATATGGTTGATTTGAGTATGTTCCCTTCCTTGCCTGCAGGGGACTTCAGTGTGCCCTGGGTCCAGGTAATACTGTGGGATTTGGCTGCCACCCAGTTCTTCCATGGAACGGGCCACCTGCCTACCTTTCCATCCATCCAGTGGGGGGCAGCCTTCGTGGGCTTTCCAAAGGGGCATTCGGGCACCCTGCTACCTGGTGCACTGGTCACTCTCAACACATTCTCCTCCCAAATCCTCTTTGCAGGTACTGTCTTCATAATTATATATACTAAAATTATTCATAACATATGAATAATAATAATGGTATATGCTACGTATTAGATATATACACAGATATATTAGATATATATATATATATATATATAATAGTAATTACTGGCGTAGTTTTTTACAGTATATACACATATACAGAAGAAACATTACTCTGTCCCTTTAAATTGAATGACACTGGACAACTAATTAGCAGTCTCGCATATGAAATGTCGTTCATGATGAAAAAATAATTGAATAAATATGATGAAAACTACAACATTACAAAGTTTGTCTGTCAAACTGCAATAAAGTATATAATGCTGTGGGAGTATTTGTCACATGAGGACTTTCCATATTTCTTTAACCAAAGTGATTGTTGCGGTGATGTGTGGTTAAACTGCTGAGAATCTGTATCTTCTTCATGCCGCTCCCTTTCTCTTCCAGTGGGGTGCCCCCTCCTACTCTTCTGGCCGCTGGTGTATGAGGTGCGGGGGGGCCCGCGTGGGCGGGGCCACATTGCAGACGGAGACACAGGAGATGAGACTGTCATGGAGATGAGGCTGAGGGAGCGACCTGCCGACTTCTCGGCCACCCTGCTGCAGCTTGCCATGCGGTATCTCTTCATCAAGGGGGCCCAGGTGAGAAGGTGGCCACACCTAGATACACGGAGAACCCCAGCATCCAATGGAGGGTTAGGCAGTCTATCACAGGCCCATTTGTGTGTACAAGTTTTTGGGATAACCTTTAGGTCAGCTCTTCAAACCCAGGTGTGAGAGCCAGTCAGTATACTAATTAGTAATCCAGTTAGGGATTTGCAGCGAAAACCCGCATAAGCAACATCATGCAGTTGGAAGTCACTGTTTTGCCCACCTCATCCCTGTAGGTCTTGGCATCTGTCCTGGCTGCAGCTATTCTCAGGAGGCACCTCATGGTGTGGAAGGTCTTTGCACCCAAGTGAGTCTGTTATGTTTTTTTTGACCATAAAGTGTTCAAGTGTCATAATGGTGGAGCGATTCTAGAAGCTCTGCAACAAACTGAATCGAGGATATTTCATTTTTGGAATTTTTATCTTATAGGCTACATTTCTAAAGATCATGATTGTTGCGAACATGGGAAGCAGACAACAAGAAGCAGTTTAATATAACTGGTTACTTTCTCATGACCCCATAATGTAAACTGAGCATTACAGATTAACCTTGATTATCCTGTGATAATTCATCTGTATAAATGCATGTATGAGCATGAATATTTATTTTATGGTCTTCCATGAAAACTGACCTGTACATTTTCCCTGCAGGTTAATGTTTGAGGCATCTGGCTTTGTTGTAGCCAGTGTGTTCATCCTTCTCAGCTTTAGCTTGGTCATGCGGGTAGACATTGCAGTCAATGGCTGGTTCAAGAAGCTTATCCCTGAACAGTCCAGGTAGCTCCGCGCCCCACGATGCACTGCTTCCCGTGGCTTGGGGCCTGTCCTGTCAAACTCTGCGGCAGCTCGCATTACAGAGCAGAGCTACTGCGGCGGTTTCTGGGAGGAGCGGTCGCCCTTAACAGAAGGTCTGAGGAGAAACGGTACAAGCGACTGGAATGCTGGAATGGTGGAGTGGTGGTAAAGATTTTTATCCACATGCTGAGGTATTGAACAATAGGATCAGGTATGGTATACTCATTCCTTTGGTGGCCAAGTAGGGGCACCACCAGAAGAATCTTGGAGCCTGGATGTGAGGTCACCATGATGTGAACCACGCTCTATTCTTTGCACAGGATCACAAAAGGTCTCTCTGCCTCTACATCTTTAAGCCAAGGCCATGCTGTTTGGTTTCATTACATGTGATTCTTCTACCAGGCCAACATGTACATGTAGAAAAATACTGATTAAAACTTGGCAGCGACACAAGTTCTACAACAAATAACTTCAGCTTAATCTGTAAACTAAGCAGTCTTTTGGGTTTTTTTTTTTCCTGCTGTTTTATTTTCTTTAAGAGCCCTTTAACATACTCTGCATGTGTAAGGGGCTTTGTGGTGTAACAACTAATTTTAGCAATAAACATGTTAAAATCATTTATCCGGCTGCCCGATATTAGTAGCATTTGATGCAAAAATACCTTTTCCCACGTTTTCTTAACTTAAATATAAAATTAGAAGTTTAATAATGAAATCTGTATCTATTCAGTAATCAGAAAGTAAAATTTATATGTTATGCGTAAAGCAATAAGAGTGAGGGAAAACATTGCATTTGATTTTAATCGGCAAGCAAATTTAGTTTGGTATGTTTTTATAGGAAAAAGCATGGAAACTTAACGGTCTGCCATTTGCTGTACGGGACTGTAGCATCTAATGTGCAATAGAAATTCCTCTCATTTTGTACTGTAAACAGCTGGTCGAAAGGAGCCGCTGCTGAAAGTGAATCACATCCAAATGTACTGATTTTATATTGTATGTGTTGTGAATTAATAATTAATAATGCTGAGTATTTCTAATCTGAGTTGAAAACTTTAATTAAATATTTTGTACCTTCTCTGTTGCAACATAATGAATGAACTGAAACTGTCTCAGGTCTGAAGGTGTTACTAGGTGTAAATAAAGGTGTAAGGAACGAGGCCCAGGGACCGGAAGTGGCACGTGGGGGGCGGGGATGGTCTTCCTGCAGACTTTTGCGGTTTGGCGTAAATAAACTCACAACGTCAGCGGTGACCAAATTAATAATGACGTTTCTATGTACCATTAGTACCTATTTGTTGAATGTAACAGATGGTGGCTAATGCATCCATGTACTGTAAAGTACTCAATATGAAAAATGGGGCTGGAATGTGGGAGTGTTGTGGGGCCTGTGAGCTCCGCATTTTCCCAAACCGAAAAGGTGAAACGCAGAAAATAAAACGGTTGAAACGTTAACGGGAACCTTAGAGTTCGCCTACGGGTTCGTCGGGACGGGTGTCCCATCATGCACTCTTCCTGCAAACGAGATGGTTTTATTTTCACTTTCTTTGGAACCCTTTCACCGTGGTAAGTTGCTCGCGAAATAAATGCAGTTTTAGTATTTGGCATCTGAAATATCCACGCTAAACAGATCTATACTTAAATTTCATCCTGGGAACAATATTTTGTTGCCCATCGGCTTCTGCTGTATCCCTATATTATATCGAAAGAAGCGCGGCGTCATGTTTCGCCTCGCCTGTCCATGAAATGGAAGGATCGCTGCAGTCGCTGGCGATATATACAGGTTACTTAATATTTAATATAAATGTGTAGGTTTTAAGCTTATTTATTTATTTATTTGATGTTCGCGCGTGTGCGAATAAACCATAATGAATGCAAGGTCTCTTCTCGTGGCCATTCATTATAACCATAGCCATGATCATTAACCATATCCCTTAACCATAATTGCATTCAGCTATTTTTATTATTCCCGAAGGTGAAAAATTCTAAGGAGAGGAGAATGGTCTGGAAAATGGCAAGACGGACACACGTCTTACTGAGCACTCTCCTAGCTGTCCAAATCAGCCTCTGCCTCTCAGGTGAGGCTGAGAGTAAGGGTCAGGCTGCATTTCCTGTGGCAGCTGATGGCCAGCCTTTCCCGTGGCATAAAATGAGGCTCCCCGAAACCGTAAGACCACTGCACTATGATCTTCGCATCCATCCCAACCTGACCACGCTCGACTTTACTGGATCGGTCCAGATCACGCTGGAGGTTCTGCAGAACACAGAAAGTATAATCCTTCACAGCAAGAACCTACAGATCTCCAAGGCGGTACTTTTGGAGTCGGACAAGCATCACACGCTTAAGGTTCTCGAATTGCCTGCCTTTGAGCAGTTGGCGCTTGTGACTGATGGCCTCACCCTAACCACTGGGCGGCAGTATAGAGTTCACCTGGACTTTGCTGCAAACCTCTCAGACAGCTTTCATGGGTTTTACAAAAGCACCTACCGGACACGTGAAGGAGAAGTGAGGCAAGGCTGCTGCTTATAATTTTATAAATTTTTTTTTATTGTTTTATTGTGAATGAGGTATAAAAGAAATTTGGTTTGCCGAAATTCATTGAATCCTGCCTAAATTTCTTGTTCCCGCTATCAGGTCCCTCGCAGCCACCCAGTTCGAGCCGACCCATGCCCGCGCTGCCTTCCCCTGTTTTGATGAACCAGCCTTCAAAGCCAATTTTTCCATTCGGATCTTTAGAGAAGCTAAACACATATCACTGTCCAACATGCCAAAGGTATAGAGGACACATTTTGCTTTTCATTTTTATAATGCAAACTACGGCCTTAGTATTTTTTTGTCTGCAATTACTCTTCCAGATCGTATAAGAAATAAGGCTTCTGGCTCTATTTGTGATAAAGTGGTTCTAAAGTCATCATTTGTTGCAGCAACATAATAAGAGTATGGAGATGAGGTTTTAATCTTTTCTTGGGCATATAGCTTTAATGTCACTGGTATTTCTGGTCCCTCCAGCTGAAGACTGTAGCGTTGCCAGGAGGATTGCTGGAGGACTATTTTGATGTCAGTGTCAAGATGAGTACTTACTTGGTGGCCTTCATTGTATCTGACTTTCTGTCTATCAGTGGCACAAGTCAACATGGAGTCAAGGTACTGAAACTGCCAGCTTGTCTTTTGCAGTTCATTTGATGATTATGCAGTAAATAATGTATGTATTAGTCATAATTTATTAATGCTGGGTTACTATTTATAAATGTCATGGACCCTACCTCCAGATATCAGTGTATGCTGTTCCAGACAAGATCAACCAGACAGAATATGCCCTGAATGCCGCAGTTAAGCTTCTTGACTTCTATGATGATTATTTTGGCATTCCATACCCACTTCCCAAACAAGGTCAGCATGAAACATCATTTGGTGACGATTTTGGTGTGAAGAATACACATATGTTGCAGAAAGTAACAGTCATTTTTCAAACAAGGCATTCATTGCCCAGAATGCATAGGAAGATTGCAAAGTTACAGGGTGACATATTTAAAGTACACATTTCTCTGAGTGTTACCATGTAGCTTCTGCATCTATTCCTGACGAATGACTTTGGGTGCCTCCTTTAGACCTAGCTGCTATCCCTGACTTCCAGTCAGGAGCCATGGAGAATTGGGGCTTGACCACCTACCGTGAGTCTGGGCTCCTCTTCGACCCGCAAAAATCATCTGCCTCAGAGAAGCTTGGAATTACCATGGTCATCGCACATGAGCTGGCGCACCAGGTACTTTACCTTTTGTCTTCTTCAAAAAGCCTAATTCAAAAAATATATGGTTTTTTATAAGCCTTAGTGAGTTTACGGCATAACTTTCTCAGTTGTCTCGATTCTCACATAAACATATTAGCGGCAGTTAGCAATACTGGATTAACAATGGGGAAACCTATTTTTTCTGTCTCTCTGTGTTAGTGGTTTGGCAATCTGGTGACCATGCAGTGGTGGAATGATCTGTGGCTAAATGAGGGCTTTGCCAAATTCATGGAGTTTGTGTCCGTCAACATTACCAACCCCGAGCTGCAAGTGGTGAGGTTAACTTTACCCGACATCTGATACTCGTCTCTGATATTCATCTGAGAAGCATACTTTTATTGTTTAAAAAGTAACAGCATTCGCAGTTCTGTAATAAGAATATAGTGATATAGATATAGTGATATCACAACTCGTTTCAGAGTTATCGCAAAAATCATGATACAGAGCTACATTTACTTTATTTATAAGATGCATTTGTCCAAAGTGACGTACAAGTGAGGAAAATGGCACATTACAAACATACGTGCTGTTGAGCAGCCGACTAGGCACAGGTGCGGCTCAGCTGAGCTTCCAGTGAATGCCCAGTTACAAGTGTACTACTTACCACTATTATCATAACGACAGGACAATCCGACAAGTGCCTGTGCAATACCTGTGTGTTTGGAGGCTGCAACAGCACCACAACAAAAACAGGTTGATGTGAAACAAACCAGTTTCAGCCTGCCTAGCACCTTGGCACTGTCTGTGTGTCTCCCTTTGTCACTTATCTGTCTCAGTGGATCTCAACTTAGTGACCAAATCTTGAATGAAAAACTTGATCTTTCCTAACCATTTGGCTAGCTTGGGGAAAAAAAATGTTAGATAAGTAAAAGATATTGCACTAGTGTCACACAGTAAATGACACGGTCCATTGAGGGGTCAGCAATGCTGTTCAATTAACAGAGTATGTGGCGTGGCTCATAAGGAAGAATTCGCTCTAAAAAGTTTCTCCTTTGATTGTGTGGAAGTTTCAAAAATCCTCCGATGACCATTCTGTAATTTGCAGACTTTGCAAAGACTCATTCATACAGCAGGTGGCAACACAACCGGTTTAATTTGTTATTAATATTAATATTGTTTATATTTGCTGTATACTGAGTTCAGAAGTGGATAGTTATAGACCAAAGTGATAAATGTTATTTTTCTTTGCAACTTTTGAAAGTATTAAAAAACAATTTAAAAGCACCTTCCCTATAATGAGTCAGTTTTCTTTCTATGTACAATATTTTACGTACCTCAGTAATTATGTATTATTATTATAATATTGCAAGCAGTGTTTATGTAAGGGTAATGCCGGTTAAGTGGTGAAATGTTCAGGACATTCTGGTTTGTTTGGCTTGTATCGAACAAAAAAAGTGATCTATTTCTTGCATTCTAAACAAAAACATTATGAGATTTTGACCTTATCACTCACGCTAAATGGAAATATTTATTGCTAGGAGGATTATTTCCTGAGTAAATGTTTTGAAGCTATGGAGGTAGATGCATTGAGCTCCTCACACCCTGTTTCCACACCTGTGGAGGACCCAACAGAGATTCAGGAGATGTTTGATGACGTTTCGTACGATAAGGTATGGTCCATCAGGGATTTTATTTGCTCTCTTAGCCAGTATTACTTCATAAGATATATATGCTTATCCAGGCATATCACAGTAAGTATTAAAATAATAGATCTATAGTCTGTGATGTCTACTTATTTGACAAGTTGTGTAATGTGAGATTCTAATATAGATCACCAAGACAAAAACATTTGAGCTTGTAGTCAAACCATTGCCTGATGCTTTAGTCTTTTTTTACAGGGAGCTTGTATTTTAAACATGCTGAGAGATTTTCTCACGCCAGAAGCCTTTAAAATTGGCATTGTTCGATACCTCCGTCGCTACAGCTACCAGAACACAGTCAACACACACCTGTGGGAAAGCCTTACCAATGTAAGTCACATAATACCCCCCCTCATCATCTATTTTTGTATGTGCCTTGGGATCCACTTGCTATGAGCATGTGTGTTGACATCTGTGTTTTTTTTCTTTGTTTTAGTTCTGCTCATCCGATGAAGCTGATGAAGGAAGACTCGCTGGAGATGATTTCTGTCCTGGGAGGAGAGGTCACGCTGGTGCCTCTGTGAGTTCATCATTCTCCATGCTGTGCATTTCCACGATTCTTTAGGCCAGTGTTTCCCAGCCCACGCTTTTGCTTCCTCCCAGCTCCCAGCCAATCAGGAACACCAAATGCCTGGTACAGGTGTGGTGGGAGCTTAGAGGAAGCAAAAATGTGGTCTGTCCGGGGTTCACCGAGGACTGGGTTGGGAAACACTGCTTCAGGCCACATTCACGTTACCTGGCTGAAGTGACTCAAATCGGATTTTTTGTCTTAATGTGGCACAGACCTAGTATTTTTAGGGCTATGTGGACACAGAAATCTGATCTTTTCAAATTAGATATGAATCACTTTCATATGTAGTCCTAGACCGGATATGTAACTGATTCGTGACCAAGCGATCAGAGACCGATCAGATCAGAAATCAATGCGAATGAGACGAGTCAGATCAGATTTTAGGTATCTTTTCTTTTCTGGTTATACGCATGCGCTGAGCGCTGTCGTCCTCAGCCAGCACCAGCAGTGCGGTGAAACAGCAGTGGAGGAGAACTACAGCTATGACAGCAGTCAGTGGAAGGATGGTGAAGTTAGCTGTGTGCTAGATATTTGGGGAAATGAATCTGCCAAACTGGAAGGAACCTCCTGAAACTGAGTAGTGCCTCGAAACAATTGCCAAAGAATTGGCGAAGCGTGTCCATTTTGTTTATTCTAATCCGATGTTTGACATTTTCGCACAAATGTGATGTTTTTTGTTGAAGACGGATGCATTCACATTACAATTAGATGCAGGTCACTGGTAATTATGAATGTGAATAACATTTTCATTAAAGTCGTGACCTGTAATACATTATAGATACCTTCATTATGCTTTATAATGGGTGCTATAAGTGATAATGCATTATCTTCAGTATCTTCTATTGAAAGTCATAAGGCATTATAGTGATGATTAAAATACTTCATAAGCTCCTATGAAGCTGTGATCTATATTGCACTATAGTAATCTCCTTAAGGCATTAATATAAGGGGCAGGCAGGTGGCGTGATGTGATAGGGACCCACGATGAGAGCTTTATAAAACATTCATAAGTCATAATAAGCATGGCTATAATGTTATGTCTTTTTGGAAATATTTATAGCCATGTTTACAATTCTTTATTAATGAATTGTAATGTTTTATGAATGTCTTTATAGATTCTTATTGACATGGCATTCATAGAAAGTGTTACCAAAATTAGAATTGACGAAATGTGAACATAATATGAATCTGAACAATGGGGCTTATAATGTTAACATAGGCTTAGAGATGTGGAGTATTCCAGCATTCATTAAAATGATACAGTCCCATGAAGAGAGTGGTGTTAAATCCTACCTGCTAATCAATAGGAAATGCACTATGTTGACAGAAATGGTACTTGGAGGAGGATCTGAACGTTCGTGAAATAATGGACACCTGGACCCTGCAGGAAGGCTTTCCAGTGGTGACTGTGGATGTCAGAGGTCGAGAGGTCAGATTAAGTCAGGAAAGATACCTTAAAAGTAAAGAGCCCTCCCAGACCTCAGGGTTAGTGATTTTATATATCCTTGGACTAGTATCTGTCATGAATGCAGGCCTTACCTAATGATGGATATCTATCTCTAATTCTGCTAAGCAGCTTCCTTTGGCAGATACCATTGACATACTTCACCAGTACGTCCAACTCTGTTCACCGATTCCTGCTGAAAACGAAAACAGGTTTGTAGTTCAGTCATGGCTGTGTGGTTTTGATGTTATATTTTGTGTAATGAGTAATATAATACTAAAAGGTCTTTGGTTGTGACACAGTTTAAAATGTTAATACATAGGTGTGTATGGTGCCTTAGTATTTAAGGGTGTTTTTGGATGAAGCTTACCTTTCCTTGAACCATTTCTTGGAATTCACTAATGAAGGGTGGTATTAAGAGTCTTGCAGTGCCAGTGAGATATCCTGTCCGATCCTCTTGTGTCTTGTGCCATTGTGTAAATTACCCACCGTGTGTGTACCTTACTGGTTTCAGGCCTCCCTGTGTTTCCCCATTATGTGTGTTACAGTATGAAAGCTATGGTGTTTGTGATTATTCTGACTTGTCAATCTCAGCCTGGGGTAATCCATATGCAGTGAGCATTGAATTCAACTAGTCTGTGTTTGACATCTTATAAATCCATCTAGTGAAGGATTTCAGTTTCTGTTTGTAAAGTTTCTGTCTCATACTCTATAACCCTTCTCTCCTGATGTCTCAGACACTCACGCTCACTAAAGCAGCCTCTTCTGTTCCTGTTCCTTCTGCAGATGTGCTGTACCTGCCAGAGGAAGTTGAGTGGATCAAGTTTAATGTGGACATGAACGGATATTATATTGTTCATTATGAATCCGGCGGTTGGGATGCACTGATCTCCCTGTTAAGACACAACCACACGGCACTCAGCAGCAATGATAGAGCCAGCCTGATCAACAACATCTTCCAGCTAGTCAGGTAAGAGACATGGAGTGCTAATGCCTAAGATATCAAGCTTTATAGAATATGCATCTCAAACAGTATGTATACAGACCATCCACAGGTTATGAACGAGATCCGTTCCCTAAGTCTGTATTTAAGTTGACTTTGTAGATAGGTCAGCAAAATAATAATTCAGTACATAAGTATACAGTAATAATAAAAGTAACTACATATGGTAGTTTACTGTACCTAATGGACCACTGAAGCCATGCAATGTGTTCACATGTGTCACGAAGTAGGGCTTCCATTCGATATTACAAACCTACAAACATAATTACAAATTATTACAGTCTGTTCATAAGTATGAGTTGTCCATAATTCAAACGTACTTAACCCGACTGCCTGTAATCTTGTTTTTTAGTATTGGAAAGGTACCGCTTGACAAAGCGCTGGATCTGAGCCTCTACCTGAGTAAGGAGACTGAGATCATGCCAGTGACCCAAGGTCTCGGTGAGCTGGTGCCCCTCTACAAGCTCATGGAGAAGAGAGACATGGAGGACCTGGAGAACCAGATGAAGGTCAACATTCCAGAAAGACTTGTTTCCATTGTTCATAATAGCAGGAATTCTGTGAAATGAGCTTCTGAATGTACTTCCATAGTCTAACAGCTGTGAAGCGTAATATTCACCTTGGAGTAAATCCTGCTGGTGTATTGAAGGAGAGATGTTGACCGTCATGACGTTTTTGAAACTTATTCCTTAAAAAACAACTTGGAGGTTAATATAATCTTATACTGTCCCGTTTGAAATGGCATTAGCCGGTGGTCAATCTCTTGCTGTGCTGGCTTCTGTCCCTGTGCAGGGCTACATCGTCCATCTGTTCCAGGGACTGATTGACCAGCAGTCCTGGAGCGACGAGGGCTCTGTGTCCCAGCGGATGCTGCGGAGCTACCTGCTGCTCTTCGCTTGCGTTCGCGGCCACCTGCCTTGCGTACGCACAGCTAAGGAGCTCTTCAGCAAGTGGAGGGAGTCCAATGGCACCATCAGGTTAGCTCTGCTTCTTCACTACAGTGGTACTGTTCTCAGTAGAGCTTAAACACATGGGCCATAAACTGCTGTTGGTGGAATGCTTGGAGAGGACTTAAAACAAGTGGAACTCTGAGAGTGGATTCTAATAAAATGGTGTGAAAGTGGTAAATGGTAAAAACAATGCTTTGGTAATCTAAATGATGTTAATCCATGAGGATACTGCTGTTTTGCTTACATATTATGGGACATTTCTGATTTTGTTTGGCCTGTGAAGCAAAGGAATTATAAGCCGTGTAGGCATAGGACTGCTGTGACATCCTGGAGGTGGGTTCTTAACAGGAATATTTGATCCAGCGTTACACAAATGGGGACAGGTACAATGTTCACTTAACTAGATATATTAAAATGTATAACATATGCATATTTATATGTGTATGTTTGCGTGTGTGGAGGGGGGGTCATGTATGTAGTACATTGTGGGGACCAGATGTCCCTGCAATGTGCTAAAAAATTATTTTGATGTTGTGGTCACAGTATGACCTTTTTTTTTTGGTCTCTACAAGGGGAAACTCAGTTTAACAAAAATCTGTGACTGCAGTGAAAGACCTAAAAATGCCATAAGTCTTGTATTTTGTTTGGTCACGTATGGGTAGTGCTGGGTAGGGATTAAGGTTGTGATAGTTGGGATTAGGGTTTCTCCCATAGAAATGAACAAACGTGTGTTTGTATGTGTGTAGTCTGCCTCTAAGGTTCTCTGCCATACTGCGTTTCCCCAGTTTGCCCAGTGATGTCAGCCTGGCAGTGTACGCAGTCGGGGCGCGCACTGATGAGGGTTGGGACTTCCTGTTCGAGAAGTACCGGCAGTCCCTCTTCCCCTCTGTCAAAAGCCAGATCAAATCAGCGTTGTCAATCAGCCCACTGTCTCATAGGCTCCATTGGTGAGTCAGACATCAGTGTCCTTTTGTGTTACTATCTAGCAGTTTGTCTCATCTCTCTTTCTCTCTGTTCTTCTTTCTGGAGCCAGTTTTTTACAGACATAAGCTGTGTAGGAGGTTAATCAGGTTCATATCTAGTGACTGGAGCAGCCGTGGTATGCAGTGGACAATTTGCATATGTTTTAATGCTTATGCAGTCATGTAATGCCCACTCCTGCCCTGTATGGAGCGGAATTCATGCCACCTAGAAATGCAAACACGACTTCGGCATACAATTGACGTGTCATTTTGTTGTACAGCGCGCAGCACGCAGAACCCGTGCCACGTGGAAATGCAATGCACAAGAGTCATTGCTTTTCAGTGACTGTCGCGAAGAGAACGTGACACAGTTAAATGCATCTTAGTTAACTACCATCCAGAAAAACATTTAGAAAGGTTTGCATTATACACAATTATTTCCTTTTGTTCAACACTTTGGTACCAACTCCTGTTTAAAAAGTGCTTTATAAATAAATTTGATTTATAAATTTATTTATTTACAGTTAAACAAAGAAATGGTGCCACATCACACCAAAATGCAATGACCACCATTTTGAAAAGTACATGCTGAAATTGTGCCACCACGAAATGTAATCACTGTCCAATCACAGCTCTCCAGGAAATGGGGGGCGTGGTCACAGAAAATGGTCCGGGATCGATGAGGTTACAGCCACAGTTACCCAAGACTAATGTTAGTATAGTATAATGGCATGATAGTCATATAGATCTACGAGGAAACAAGCAACTGATGTTTTGTGTATTTCCTATTATCATTTGATAGTACTGTGTTATAGCCCTATATTTAGTCTTTTCATCCAAACACAGGATTATGGAGCAGGGTCTGATCGGGGACGTCCTGAAGACGCAGGATCTGCCCTACCTTTTGATTTCTGTCAGCAGAAACCCGAAAGGCTACAAGCTCGCCTGGGATTTTCTGAGGACCAACTGGGAAACACTGGTGAAAAAGTGGGTGTGGCCATCTCCCATGTTCTCTGCTTTTGTTTGCTTACTTTCTTCAAATCATTTACCTTGAATCGGCTTCTTTTCTGCTAATGCTTGACCTCCAATGAGATTGGGGAGTAGTGTCCAAACGAATGTTTGACCTTTGACCTTTCACAGGTTTGAACTTGGCTCTCCTACCGTTGCACACATGGTGACAGGAGTGACCAACCAGTACTCCACTAGGGAAATGCTGGAAGAGGTAACTATCCAGCCATGCTATTAAACGATGTTGTGCAACTTAATTCAACTATTATAAGCTTGTGGAAACTGCAACCAGATAAATAAGAGTATAATTGCCCCCATATACGAACAGCAGTCAGAGACAATCAGCATTTTTGCAGATAGTATTTGATGAAGGAGAGGACTTGGCTAGCTACAAGGGATCCAGGGAAAGCAGATCAGCAGCAGAGGAGTTAGTGTGGATGTGGGATTGGGGCAGAATAAGAGATTTGTAGGAAGGCACATAATTAAATAAGATCAAGCTAAGCCCAGCACTGGGGTTAATCATTGCAGGTGCAAGGCTTTTTTGGTATGCTGGGTAAGGAGAGCGGGGCTGGGCTGCGCTGCATCCAGCAAGCTCTGCAGAGCATCGAGGAGAACATTCGCTGGATGGACAAGAACCTGGCGCTGCTCAGCGCCTGGCTGGACAAGAACGCGAAGCAGGACAGGGCACTTTAAAACGCAATGCAGGGTGATTAGCTGCCTGTTCAAAGAGGGAGGGAAAGACCCTAGAAAGGTTAGCGAACATGCTAACAAATGTCAGTCCAATGGACACGGTCATTTTGGGTCATGCAGTTTTTGCTTGATGGAAGTTTGTCTGTGGTTGAAGAAAAGCACTTTTAGCTGAAGTACTGACAGTTCTGAAGAACTGTAAATTAGATTGTTCCATGTTGAAGTCCTTTTGATATTAGAATTTGTGGTAAACTATAAAATGTGTGGTAGACACGTTAAAAGCCTTTAAGTTCTGTCCATCTTGTGTGTTGTTTTCAAATTCTTCCTTGAAATGGCTCCCATCATTTATGCTGCCTACTAACCAAAGAATTTTTGGTAATTGTTTTCCCCTTAAATGGCTGACATTTGGTAAGTTACTTTAACAGAAACAATTAACCAATATATTCAAGCACTCAATTGTGAAAGATCACAGCATTTGCCTATTCTGCCCAGCAAGGCCTGGCCTTGAAGAAAGGAATCATCAGTGGTTAAGTCATTTCATTAGATAATGAATAATCAGCACCATTTCCCCAGTAGGACCTATGAATCATGTGTCAGCCATCTATGCGTGCTACATTTTCTTCCCCAGGATTAGCTACGTTGTGTTACGATAACTCTTAAATATGAATTAAATAAATCACTGGCTGAAGGCTCCCGTTTCTGTACTGCATACATTTCAAATTACTTCACAAATCATAGCCAGTCAAGATTGTTGGGTTTCTCCCCTAATTAACCACATCACCCCAGCTATGAAAATGAAAATGCTCCAAAACATACAAAGGTAGCACAGCCGGTACCATTGCATAATGAACTCTAGACTGGATTATACAGGTTCAATGATTGAAAGCATATTTCTCCATATGTAGTAAGTGACACACCATGTGACTTCAATAGTTTTATTAATCCAGCTTTTATAAAATAAATACAAAGTAGGTGGTAAAATTGGAGTGTGGCCATTCATCCACAGTTATAATCAAGTCTTCTAAAAGTTAAAACCCAAAAAGGTATTAAAACAGGCTTTAAAAATGTACAAAATGCAGTTTGAATATATTACATGTTAAAAACCTACAACAACGAAGCCAAAATATTGCGCATAATTCAACACCTTAGAAACAAGGAAATGGGGGGGAAAAACTATTGGTACACTGCAGCACACTTTACGATTAGTTTCGATTTTCACAGTGAAACCCAGACATGGGTACAGAGTATGTTTTGCAGAAGTTTCCAGAAATCCAAAAGGACCCATTTACAGGAACCCATTGATAAACAACATACTACTCCATACAGTTACAAAAGATCCTAGTAACATAGTCCAAACGGCTGAATAAGTATGTCAACATTTAAAAAAATATTTATACAAATGAGAGAAAAAAAAGAAACCAATCTCAATTGAACCCAGTCTCATTTTATGGGCATTTAAAAAGTTGTGCATAACTGATATGCTCAAATACTTGTCCATAGAAAAAAAACCTCACTGCAACTACCTGCCCTTTAACAATCTTTTCAATGCAATAGGGCGCTTTTGCCCAGAAAATGGCTGAACCAGGCTGAAATCCAGGGTCAGAGGTTAATCTCTGCGGTCAAAATCACTGACCATCTTCTTGATGTGGGAGAGTTTGCCTTTCAGGTACTTACACCGTCGTTTCTTCATCTGGTAATCTGAAGACTAAACCAGGAAGATTACGTGTAAACATTTCTAAGCAAAATCAGACTGAATAAAAAATAATGAGAGGAGTCATACCTTTTTCATGTCTTTCAGCCGATTGTACTCATCCATGGCATCCTACAGCAAAGCAGGAACATTTCAAAACATATTTTACTGGAATTTGACTTCTCACTATCAAAATTTAATTCAAGAGTGCACAATTAAGGTGTCTTGGCAAAAAACTCAAAAGTCAATGTAACCTCAGTTGAAGTACTGTTACTTAATAAAATCTGCAGAGACTGTACCATTAGCCTAAATTTAGCAAGCATGTTGAATATTCCGTGGAGAGAAAGGCAGGGAAACCCTTCCTCTTACGAGTATCCAAGCACCGCAGAAAAACTGACCAGGAACTGCGGGCTTCCTTCTTCAAGGTTATCTATATCCTGGTCCACTTCAGCCAAGTTCTTGTTGATGCTGTCCATCTCCGCCTGCAGAGCTTTGTACTCCTGGTGGTCCTTGTCAAACTGCTTCTTGTAGTCCTGCCTCTGTGGCTCGGTAGTAATGGGTGGAAACTCACTAGAGAGACAATTGCACGGTTAATCAAGCTTTTCTGGGGTGATCATTTTGTTGTCATCCTTGGTACTCGTCAAAAAACTGGCGAATAAGTGTCATAAACCCCATTTCTTGAACTGCTGCCATTTAAAGCTAATGCTGCGAGATAGACATCAGTCAATGCTGAATAC
>JAODKL010000118.1:25384021-25401399 GCA_026780765.1 Petrocephalus schoutedeni
TGTCATAAACCCCATTTCTTGAACTGCTGCCATTTAAAGCTAATGCTGCGAGATAGACATCAGTCAATGCTGAATACGGTCAGTCACCGTGTATTACCCTTACCTATCAAACTCGTCATCATCCAGCTCATCTCCAGACTCGGCAGTATCGTAGCCACTGGTGCGCGAGGGCCGTCCGTTTGGCTTCTTTCCAGGCTTCCCCACAGAGCTAGAGCTACTGCTGTAGGGACCCAAGGTGTGTGGGAGCGTATCCTGATCAGCTGGACTGGAGGAAAAAACAAAATCACGCCCGTATGAACACATCAGTGTCAGACCTAGAACCAAAACTTACTCAGCTGAGACTCCACACAAGTTAGGGATGCCCAACCCTCACCTTTTAGGGCAACAGGTTGTTCTGGTTTTTGATGTTCAGCCTCAACTTTATTTTTTATTTTATTATTTTTTATTTATTATCTTTATTGGTTTACTGAAAGGATTTCTACTGCAAGCCATCTCACCTGGTATTCCTTCAGGTGCTTCATTAAAATGTCTCGGAAACCTGTAGGCTTCTAGCCCTCAATGTCCAGGGTTAGAAGACTATTCAAACTATTGAAATTCAAGCGTTATGAAATCTGACCGCAGGTTTAGTTATGTCAGTTGCACCTTGTGGGTTTTAAAAGCTTATATGGCTTTGATAGCATTGTACAGTTGCAGACCTTTAGACATACTGTGTCAAGAAACAATAAAATCACTCAGATATAATGTGCAGCCATTTGGATGAGGAAAGGCAAGTTTAAAATGAATGAGTCACTTAAAAATAATACTAGATCATATTGTAATTGAACTTACCTGGAATATAGTTTATATAGACAACCACCCACCATGCCCCAAGATCAATTTACCCAATTTGTTGGAGTGATATCTAGCCAAGAAACTAGTATCACAACAAGGAACAAACTTACCCTAAGCTGCTCATTCTGCATGCTTATATACACATTCCAAACATTCCAGAGCCTAACATTCAAAGGTTACTTCTTAAATGTTATACCGATTTTAAAATATACTGCACTAATACAGTCACCATACAGGGAATCATCATTCATTTGAATGACTAACAGTATCCTCCTATAGAGTAAATATTCATGCTGGTTTCCCCCCTGAACTACAAGTAAAGTGGAAATACAGGCTCATCCAGAATGATAGTTCCACCAATAGTCTCATATATAGGTGAGGGGTGCGGTATGATGCATCAAATCAGTGATATGTGGTACACATTTCCAGGACTGGTGTTGTCTGGTGTCATGTTGTGTAAAGAATGGCCTTGGCGTTCATGATTCTTGGTTTGTTTTTGGTTCTTCTTTGTTGTTTTTTCGTTCTTGTGCAAGTGGCCAATAGTTGAGGACAGGAATTCTTCAAAGTCAGGGCTTCGGGGCTACACCCAGTTCTTGAAATGCATACAGGCCTCAACTTGTAGCTGCCAGTTAACTTCAAAGGTACAAGCTCATAAACAAAACTTAGAGACTTATGTCTGATGGAGAACTGGGAACCAAAGCACACAGGCTCAGGCTCGTTTAGATGGTGGCTTTGCCACAAAACACTTCACTGCCTTGCCAGGTTTTTACGCAGATTTTACATAATGCTGCAAAATTATCACCTCCAGTATTAATAGTAACTTAACCCCTATGCAATCTTTTTTCTAAAGACTTTTACTCACTTGGGGCTGTAACTGTAGGGCGGTCTGCCAATATCAATAGTGGGGTCATCCAGGTAGCCTCTGGAACCAAACTTTTGAGGATAGTCAGCCAGCAAAGGTGGTGGTACAGACGACACATTGTTCACCTGTGTGGAGCACAGGTAAGACACTGTTGAACATGCCATCACTTTACATTTATAGACAGAGGTGAGCATTTCTTTAAACATCACTGAAGCTACCGAAACTCCATGAAATTAAGATAAAAACAAGAATAACCTACAGAAACTTCAGTGTTCCCATTGGCTTTGTTACTATGGCTCGGTATCCAAGGGTCAGGTTGCTTTTTAGCCGATCTGTATAGTAAACACTCTGCAGCCTTAACGCCCTGCAAAACCGGTTCTGCCACTTTTTTGGTTCCCGCAGACAAACAAATGCCAGAGATGGTATCACAGTTTAATAATCTGTCCTGATGGAAAAATCATACCCGCACGCACAGTAGGCTATAGGCAGAAACTGCTTTTCCCCAAGTTAGTCTTATTAAAAAAAAAAATATATATGTAATTTTATTTGAATACTTGCATATTTTATTAAAAAAACTACCACAAGTCAATTAATACCTCCATCTACAACTTGTGAACGGGACAGACACCAATGTTTGTTGACTATACAGTCAGTATAAAGCCCCGAACATTTGACATTTATATAAAAGAAAAATATATAAACAAAAAAACAGTAGTCCCAGTTCCGAATCCCTTTAGTTTGTTTTCATCAGTTCAGGAACAGAAGCAGACGTGAAACTACCCCCAACGGCCACACCCAGAAACTGAATCTGAAACTTCCCTTCCCCCATGCAGAGATCATGAGCAGTTCCTTTAAAACACAGAGGTATGGTCAGCCATGTCAGATTCCTGCTCTCCTTCATCACACCAACTGACATTCTTTCAAGCAGCACTGGGTATACCACCCAAGAGCCCGTGTTTTTTTTTAATTTTTTTTTAAACTTTCATTATCCCCATCACCCAAAAAAAAATAATTTTAAATCACAAAAAGCTTCAGTATTATTCACTATACTTCTCCACACCAAATTACCATTATTATTATTATTATTATTTAATCAAAAAAAAAAAAAGTCAACATTGAAATCTCACACAAAAGCACTCCCCTCAATACTTACCCATTCTTCCACATCCTGTGGAGCGTCCTCCTCACCCACAACCTTAACTTTGTCCCAGAGGATCTGCTCCTTCCCATACCGCCCAATGGCCAGACGGGTCTTCACGGCAAACACGAGGATGATAATGAGTCCGATGGTCACCAGGAATCCAAGAACAATAGCGATGGCCTGGACAGAAGGTGATCAGATATCAACCAAAAACATACCCTCTGTTGAAGACTGTCAACTGGATAGCATAACCATTCAAAAACCAGAGTAACAGATCTCACTGTAAAGATGTGGCATATGGCTAATGGAAACCACCTATTAGACAGTATAGCTAACGATAGGAGAATGCATAAATATCAGAATTATAATACTAATCAATCTAATTCCCACATTGTTGAATGGGACATTGTAAACAACATTAAAACATCTCACATTAATAATATTTTATCAGGGGGGGGGGGGGGGGGCGTTACAATTTGATTAGAATGAACAAACTTGACATAAGCGATGGTGACCTCACCTCCTGAGGTTCCACCACACAGTAGTGGTAAAGATACTGGTTGACGAACATATCACTTGGTTGGGGAACCTGGTACTGGGCACACAAGCCCATAATCTGGCTGGAATAGACGGACCCCGATGCCTGGGCCATGGGGTTTACAGCTACCAAGTACACTATAGTAGCTATGAACATGAAGAAAGCCAAGATGGCACAGCCGATGATGAAGATCAGGTAAAACTTGCGTGTTCGGGATGAATTTTGCCGGGACACCACCAGGATGAAGATCACAAGGACGGCAATGAAAACGATGGCAGCCATGGCGATCATGAAGCCCTTGCCCTTCCTGGGGTCGATGTAGTTGCCTCCAAGGTTCCCATAGCCGTAGGCATTTCCAGCTCCATAGCTCGAACCACCAAAGCTATTGTAGCCACCTCCGTAGCTACTTCCATAATTAGTTCCTCCATAGCCACCGCCATAACCTCCAAGGCCACCAAAGCCCATCAGGCCCATGTTGCTGTCCCATGCCAGTGTGGAGGCCACACAGGCAAAGATGGCGACACACAAGATGATAATGACAACGGAGATTGCTTTGATGATACCAGGGGGGGAAGTCCAGCGATAGTAGTGCTGGAACTCATCGTCGGGGTAATAGGAATAGGCCGATTGGGGTGGCCCTGCATCATACAGCTCTGGGGGTCCATGGCTGGAGGAGGGAGGAGGAGAAATTAGCTCCTTAAGTACTTAAAGCATCAGAAAGATGTGAAATACACCATAACGTAGAATTCAAATGACAAAATTACTTAAAATAAAAACTCAAGGCCCAGAAGGTAGGCACCAGAGATAGACAACTTACTAAACGTCATCATTATTATAAGGAGGGGGGCTCCCGTTTGGCTTCGAAGACATTGGTTAATCCACAACAGGAATCCTCACTACTGAGAGATGAAAACTGCCAGTAACCTAAAACAAAAAAAAAAAAAGAAAACATCAACATGAAGATCAGACAGCAATGGGGCTGCAAAGGCACACATCTCCTCCCAAATGGGTGAGGACCTCAACCCCATGTGCAAACCAAAGTTACGCCCTTGCGTATTCCTCCGGTACCGACCAGTGCATCATTTTCGGATCGATTCGCACAATGAAACGGACACGGGCGGAAACTAAGTTCACAAGGGGATGTTTTCCATGTTAAACATCGCGCTATCTGTAGCTGGGAGCTGGTTACGTCTAATGCTGGTTAGAGGCAATCACAATCGGCGGGATAAGGAGTATATACCCAGTAAACACCAACACCGGAGATAAAAGACCGAGACTGTCGGCCGTCAGAACCAACTCGCGTATTTTATGGAAGGGAACGCTTCCCTGAACATGACATAATGCGAGTGTGTGCTAGCGGAGCAAGGCAGAAACCGCCCCTGCAGGTTGGTCTCCCCGCGGTATGTGAACGCGCCTTTGCCTGGGAATTCGACCGGGCTGAAAAACACCCTTATAGCCGCCACTATTTATTACTACAGATATACCACCATACTCGGTAGCAAAGGACCTGGGATGTAGAAAAGGATTTAGTTAATTATAATTGCCCCTATAATTTTTTTTTTTTTTTTTTTTTACACACGTTTACTTTTACAGTGGGCAAAGAAGCGCTTGTTTTGTTATTCAGACACGTCGACAGGCGCATCGACCATTTACGGCTGTTCCCGATTGGGTTTGCAGTTTTCAGGCTGGCTCAAGTGGGATTATTAATTCGACACTACTCTACGCATGCATGCAAACGCATTTATGTGCGTGCAACAGTTTTAGCTTGTAATTAGCTTGTAAATAGTCTGTAGGTTTTGCAAACTATCCCCAGCGCTTTCGATGTAGCTAATTTTAGGTTCATAATGAACGATTTCTTGCAAGAGAGTCAAAGTGCCTGAGAGTTGGCAGCTGTTTTAATAGTAATTTCAAAATCTTTCACTACTGCACCGAACCGTGAATGTTGTTACACCCCTAGAAAGCACCAATTTAAAAAAAAAAAAAAACAACCTAATCATTTATTGTATTAATGTTTAAAAATATCATGTTATGCAGGTGATATCTGGAATATTCTTTTACTCTAAAAGCTCGTAGGTCTATATGCAAATACTCAGGGGTGTGCCGACCGATCTGGCCTTTTCAAATCAATAATACAACGGCCAGAATGGATTACTACATTTATTAAAGTATTTTTTAATAAAGTAAAAATTAGTCATCTTAATTAAGGAAGTTCGAATACAAATTTTGTAGCCTACGACTAAGCTGGCTGTTGCATCTTTTAAGATGAATGCGAAGGGCAAGATGTACTACAGATCAAGATTATATTAACATTTTATGAAACACTGAATACATTAAATAAATGTTATTGGCAATGAAACACCGATTAACTCGGGAATGAGAAACCACATCAGTAATATGTGCGTGCGACTCCCCTTTAGAAGCAACAGGTGAATCACCGGAATGACATTTAAACGACTACTGCTTTACTCGTTTACCCAGGTTAAGAGTAGCTCCGTCTAATTTAAACACTGGTAAAAGAGACCACGAAAACATTCTCGGATTTTCCGACACTCAAATTTACCGACTTTTAAATACAGGGAATTAAAATCTGACCAAAGCTTTTTAGTCGCTTTTAAAGTAGGCGACTTTGAGGTGTCGTTCGAGCCCTACAAAAATGGTCTGAAACAAAGAGACGGTGCATCGGCCATACGATGACCTCCGGGAGGTTTGTACTGGAAAACCAGCGATAATAAAGAGTAGGCGAACAAATTTACCTGTTTTACCGCGGGTCCGCGAAACGACGCAGCAGGATCGGGCGCAAACCTCCGGCTTGTAAAGCTATATCACACCCTGCCGATGACGAGCATCACTCCACTGCGATCCGCCCTTGATACTTCGCTCCGCCCGGCGTTAAAAAACAACCTTTAGGCTTTTGTGCAGGTGGATGTCATCCCGATTACCATAATAACCTACAGAAGTTTAGAGCCTCCGGAGCAGGTCAGCATTCATGGTGAACATATGAGCCAAAGGAACCACATTCTAAGGACGGATACTGACTTCCTTCAGCTTAACGATTATTTAAATCTAATCAGTTGCAATTTTTAAGTTTGAAGGGTTATTTTTTTGGCTTGTGGCCATTCCCAGTAAGCCGCGGCTGCTGATAGGAACGAAGGGAGAGAGAAAGCGCTTCATACCTGCGTAGATTAAGGCACTGAATTTATAACCACAAATAATCCAGCGTCCAACCCCAGAAGACATGTTGTAGTCTTGAGGATACCTTTTTGAAAAAAATATCCTGTTGCCTGAACAGGAGACATTGCTATCAAGTAAAAAACCATCTCAAAACAAACGAATGGCCTTTTCTTATTGGCTCCAAGTACGACTGATCTAAATGAGTGCTGAAGCATTTGAATGCAAGTCCACATTTTCAACCTACGCAAAACAAGTCAGTCAAATGAGCATATTCAGAACAGGGATTAAGTACATCATATGAAGTTTTGTGCACATTGCTAATGGAATCAGCGTTATATAAACCAGCGTTTATAGCGCGTTCTTAGAAAGCTGCGTATGCGCAGCCGCGGCACTGAGGAAGTGTACATTACTGAGTGTTCCGCATGCCTAGTGCGACAGGCAGGCTATAACAGGAACAAGGCAAGGCTCATGTGCGCAGAGAAAGAAGCTGCCCCTGAGGATACACCTGTCACTGCCTCCTAACTGAAACTGCCCACTAGTCCATCAATGGGATGACAAATGCTGAGTCATGTTTCAAAAACCTCACAAATGTTTCATGCGGTTGGGTTTCTGCCATCAGCAGTTAGTGGAGGATGACACCTGCGCAGGTATACACTTTATTCACAGCGATCTGATTGGGTCCTTTATTTATTAAAGAGTTTCTACAACACTTTGGTAAAGCTGAATCTGATTACAAAATAAAACAGCTATAATATTTATAATCTTGGTGACCCTTTAGTATATTTGTCAATGGAAAAACAAAATATTCCTAACAAATTACACAACTTCACATTTCACAGTAAAAGTATTGTACAAGAGATTGACAAATTAATATCTAAGAGAAAGGAATAATTTCTCCATTTTAACTTGTCACACACCTCAAGACTACTTTCAAGAAAGTGTGCTATGATTATTTCACAAATATTTATACAATGTTTACATTTGTGGATACGTTTCATAGAAAGTCATTTGCTACACTTATATAAACTACATTGAGCAACATATCACAAATGTGGGAAAAAATATATTAAAAACAGCAACTGCAAGGCAAGAGAAGCACTGTCATGTTATACAAAAGTAATGCCTCCGTAACATTAAAAGCATTTTAAAAACGAATACAAAACGCAGAGAAATTACAAACCGATATAAATATTGTTCCCATTATTCAACCTGTTGTGCTGGCCTGTGCATTGCCTTAATGAAATCCCACTTTTGAAGGCAAATTAAGAAACAGATCAGTGTAAAGTCACAATGGATATCTACCAATAATTTAATCTCAAAATGAACCACCATTGACTCCACACTGGTAGGTCAATAAACAGAAGGTACTTTGGCAACTTTCTTCTTACAAAAAGAAAAAAAATAAAAAATTAAAAACTCGTCTGAGAATAACCCACAGAGAAAATGACCCAAAGAAGGCTACTCCGAGCAGGTTCGAGCAAAATTGCCAGTCCATGTGCTTAAAGTTCCTTAAGTTGGAGAACAGATGGATGGATAAAATTAAAGCATTAAAATGCTGCTGGCACAGGTAGGTCACCTTACTGCATTAATCATCATAGCCATCATTCCATTCCATTACTTTGTTATATTCCTGGATCTTCAGTTTTATGTGAGAGAGTTTATTTTTCAAGTATTCACATCTCTCTTTCTTCTCCAGGAATGTTGGATCCTGTTAAAAAGCAATGCAAACATCAGAAGAGCCAATCAGCCGTGTCCATTAAATTATTTGTTCAGGTTATGGAAGTAGCTCAATGTCACAACAAACAATGAAAATCAGTTTAGGTTATAAAACCAGATCATGGGACAGATATGCCACACTGCTTCTTCCTGGGTTCTCGATGCATTTTATATACATTATACACAATACCTATAAAATCAGTGTAACCTGCAAACCCCTCAGTTTGGAACAAACACTAAATTTACATGCATTTTCAAGAGAACAGGCAATTTTCAGGGATGCTAGTAATATTATACAGAACCTCAACGATCAAACAGTTACATACAACTAAAAAAGATTAAATCCATATTTTTAGGTGCAAACCTGAAGTATGAGGGGAAAAAAGTTAAACATTAATACTAAATGCTTCAATTTTCCATCTATATGAGAACTGCAAACTAAAGAATCGAATTTCCCCAAAGTTTTTTCATTTTCTTCAATATACCTCTCGAAGGTATGCAGCCAGAATTCTATGACAGTTCAGGTTCATTTCAGCTCTGTGGGCTTAGAGAGGAATACATTACATTCCCTCCCATTTCCCCCCTGATTTTCAAGTTTCAGCAACCAGGAACTGAGAAGGAGAGCCTCTGAAGCCATAACAAATGCATGGCTTCCTCAGGAACAAAACAGTGATTACTGTGAGAAGTCTACTGAAAGACCCCCCTTGCCCATCCAGTCTGGGTCTGCCTCGTTGTCCTCCAGCAGAGAGAGGACTACAATTGTGACGCTTCACATGAATAATAGAACCAAGATTTATGTGGAGTCTTCAGGAGACAAATTCTTTAGGTCCTGCTCCAACTGGGTGTTACAGATACTGGGGTTGGTAGGGGGAAGGGGTGGTGGATACCGGCATTTACATTTTAACACAAAAGTGCAGGCTGGACAATCAGGTGTGGTGAGCGGGCAGATGCCTATGTTTCAACACTTACATTTTTCTTCCTCTGGTACTCTTGGAGGATTCTGTTAATGCGATCATGTTCCTGAAAGGTAGGAGGCAGATTTTGTCACAGGCAAGACAAAGTCTGCAAAAAGGACTGCAAAAACCCATTCAGCAAGCAACCTCTCACAACCAAGAAAAGAGTCAATAGACCAAAAATACCAGCGAGGTTCTTCTACATCAAGCTATAGAGAGAAAAGCTTTCAGCTTATTAGGTAGCAAAAGTATTTCAAAAAATCTGAGCATGAGTGTTTTGGATTCAACTGCTGTTTTTCCTGAGCTCCCACTTTCACGCAAGCAGAAGCCGCAGAAGAGGAAGAGGCATTACCATCTGATCGGTCGTGTGCTGTGGCAGGCTATGCATCATCCCGTCCAGCTCATCAAACTTCTTAAGCGCGGCTTGCACCTCCGCGTGCAGCTCTTTGTACTCTGCGTACTGGTCGTTGAACACAGCCTTGTACTGGTCCCGCTCCTCATCTGTGCGAATGCTGGGGTACTTCCTGCAATGGAACGGATGTGTTCATTAATCAGAGAGACATAAGGCTAAAGGACTGAGATAACGGCTAAGAAATAGTCACATTATACACATTTTCTTCTGGTTAGATACTTGCCAGCAAAATTCATGTTAAACAGAGAAGCAAGGACACAAAAAAAAAAAAAACATTTAAATCTAAGGGGATCCTAGCTGGGTCTATTGAATAAAATATGCAGGTTCACATACCAAACAAAGCATAGGTTTTGGATAATGATTTGCATTTCTCACAAGAGGAAGAAAAATGTGCGACATGGCTTTCTGAGCTAGCGCTGAACTTGGAGACCCTAAAAAAAAAAGCATCTTGCTGAAGCAAACACTTACTGAATGTAGTCTGGCATGACTACTGGTTTTGGAATGTGTCCAGAAGGAATGTGTCCTCTGAGGATTTCAGGCTGCATTTCCACAGCAACAGGCTCCATTTCCACGGCACCAGGGTAATTGTGCCGACTCTCAGGGGCTCTGGAACCTGGGACAATCTGCATGGCAATAGCATGGGGTACGCAATAAAAAAAAAAAAAGGCAAGAGAGACCACATGATAAAGGCAGTCGCCTTAGGTATAAATCCAGCAGAACAAAATGGTATAAAATCACTCAACTGTGGGAACTGCAGCTACATTAGAGTTGATCCTTCAGTACTGCGACTACCCCCATTGCTATTTCTATATAAATCGCGGGGTCAGCATAAAAAATGCATTTGGGAGTTGAGAGTTTTGGGAAAGCCTCGCACACACACAATGGCCAGCAGATGACGCACAAAATTTTTATGCATTCAAATTCAAATTCAGATGCATAAAATATATGTACGGTGCTGGTTTGGAGCATGTTTATGGCAGCCTCTGGTGTGTTATCTCGCCGTGATCTCACAGTGACCTTTGTATCTCAAGTTCCTCATATCTTTTCGCTTCAATCTGTTTGCAGGCTGGCTTCGCTCACTAAGGGGACCACAAAGTTTTTCCAGATCATGGGGGGACCTGCACCCTAGCCCCCGCAATGCGGAAGGATCAGCTGTCCTGTTAGCAACAGAAACTAAGGCTTAACTATGCTAGTATTTATTTACAGCAAGGTATGCTTAAAGACTATATATATTTTCATTATGAATCCTTCATTGACATGACTCATGAAATATTTTTTCTACAAAACGGAACAATTACTCAAGAGAGGGATTGAAACGTCAATTGTTTACCAAGGATCTTGAAGCAGAGTTTCCTGCCTTAAAAAAAAAAAAAAAAAGTGAAATTGTTAAATTGTTTTTGCTGATGCTTCATGGTAGATATAATTAAAAAATATCACATCATCACTGGCAAGCTAGTGTGTGTACTTTCAATGCATCTCAAGATAATGACAATTCCAACACCAGAAGAACATGACAACTGATAAAGATAATAATGAATTATTCATTTATGTAC
Source organism: Petrocephalus schoutedeni (assembly GCA_026780765.1). Lineage (NCBI taxonomy): Eukaryota > Metazoa > Chordata > Actinopteri > Osteoglossiformes > Mormyridae > Petrocephalus > Petrocephalus schoutedeni. Next base: position 25,395,199 of record JAODKL010000118.1, read on the forward strand.
AAAGGTGATTTTATTCACAACTGTTGCAGAAGAGGAATAGACTGAACTCTTCCTTCAGTTGCTAAGCAACTAACTATACTAAGCAGACTAACTATGGCAACCTCTAATTATCAGTAAATGACTCTTCCTTTGAGAATTGCCAGTATTAGAGATGGGAACTCTCTCACCTCAAGGCCCAGGCTCTCTCGAAGCCTGCGGGCGGCCTCATGTCGCCATAACTTAAGGCAAACGATGGCACCTATCAAGTACACCAGCATGGTGACGAAGAGGAAGATGATGGCGGCAGTCTGTCCAGCCTCAGTGCGGCAGAAGGCCCCATTGATCCCATTGTTGAAGATGGGATAATAACAAAGGCCGCCACGGATGGTGTCCCTCACATACACAATCCCGGCTGCCATGTACAGGACGGCCAGCACCAGATTGATGACGAATTCCGTAAGTGGCCACCAGCTGGAGTCCAGCAGGATCGTGCGGTAATACATGGTCATGCCAATTACAAGCAGAATCACTGTGACAACCCAAGCCAGGCCAGCCACCACCAGGACGAAGGGAGTCTGGGGCCCATTGTAGTAGGCCCCACTGCTGCCACCGCCCACACCGTACATCTGTGGCTGCGAGTAGCCGAACATGTTGAACCACTCGTTGTCCTTGTGGACGTATGCGCAGACGCAGGCGAAGACTGCCGCCCCCAGGAGCAGCTCCACGCAGCCTAGGATGCGCAGCAGACCCGGCCAGGATTTCATGTAGGCGTAGCGCATGTTGTACTCCTCCACTCGCTCGCTGTAGGTCATCGCCGTGTGCTGCGTCCGCCCGTCCCAGGATTCGGGCGGCCCGTCATGCAAGAGAGCTGCCTGCTCCTTCTGAGTGTTATAGCTGCTCCCTGATCCGCCGTACGGGTCGAGGTAGGAATTGGGGGCGGAGGGGGTGTGCGGGGGCGAGCAGCGGATACCCTTACTGCTGGGGCAGCCATTGGGCTTGTCATCGGGAACGGACTGCGGCTTGCTGCTGCCACTGCTGTGTCCACTACCCCGGAAGAAGTTCTTCCAGGAATCGGGGATGAAGCGATGGACGGGCTTGATGTCAATGGCATCCAGGTCTGGTTCACCCTCACTGGGGTCAAACTCAAGCCCCACAGGGGGGTCCTCTGGAAGCGGAGGCGGTGGCAGGGGCTCAGAGCTCATGGCCAGGTTGGAAGCAAACTGATTCTGGAGCGGGGGAGGTTCATCATCTCTCCGCAGGGATCCTACGGGAACCTGGTCATAGTGGGGTGCGGCCCTACCCCGGTTAAAATGACCAGACAGCCCTTCTCCGGAAGACATGGAGTGTGTTAAGCCCTATAAGAACATGAAGACAGAAAGCTCTAAAGATGGACAGGACAGAAGGCAGTGTTCCTATCAGGACCTAAATCATCCAATCTCCTTAAATGCACTGCACTTTTAAAGCTATATTCTTTGGAGGCCCATTTCCACAAAAGTGATTGGGAAAATAAAGATTCCATTAGTTATTACAATGAGAAATTCTCACAATAATGACTTAGTATCTGAAAATAATTACTCCAGTATCACAACACAATGAGAAACATTCTTGACTTAAAGTATCTCAAAATAAAGTCTCAGAATGTTTATTATTATTTTGAGAAAGGATCTCATATTCATATTGGCTCGAAGATAAGGGTTTTTTTTCCCATAAAAAAATCACATCTATAAACCTGGGGTCTACTTATTAGAGGACTAGAATTTATGTAATTATACATATACAACACTAGACAGCGTAAATTATCAAGTTTATTGTTCAAGGTGCCTACATAGTTCAAATTTTTTACCGAAACGTCATATGAGCCATGAATGTCATGTAAATTGTTGGTACCCCTCTCTGTGCTGCTGCTAGTATTAGAGAGATAGTGGCTGTTAATAAAGAGAGTAACACTTTAAAAGAGCCATCACATTCCTTATTAAGATTAGTCAACCACTCGCCATAATACATTTTCTGCCATCTTTATGTGGGTCTGTTCCATCAAAAATTTTTTGTGTGCTATAGGGTTGTGGAATTAATTAACTACCCCCCACAAATAATACATTTGTTTATTGGAATGTTTGCTGTTTAATACACCTATTGTAATGTGATTGCTCCTTTGCTTTTTAACAATGATATGGTTAACTTCTTAACTAACGTTCTTGTTGGCTTAAATTATTTTACTTTAAAAAGATAAGATTTGGCATTTAAAAAACCTTTTTTCCAAAAATAGTTGCCCAAAAACCAGCAGGTGGTGGTGGTGGGGGGGTCCGTTTTATAAAACTGTATGAAAAAAAAAGTACATTTTTGAGAAAATTAGTCACTATTTCAAGGTCAGAGGTCTGAGGAGAATGGTCTGAAGCACTCATGTTTAAGGGCTGAGGGCATATTAATCATAGGAACATGGACGCGTTTGACTGCATACCTCTTTCACATGTAGTAACTCCTCAAGCCTGCCATTCTCATGCAGTTGGGTTACACAAACCTCACTTGGCCCTATGAAGTTAGTAGCCTACATGGGAGAAAACAGGTGGGCAGGTCAAGTTTTGTTATGTACATAGTTTGGTCATTCTATTTTAATTCAACAATTTTGGAAAGAAGGTTTTTCCATCATTTTCAATTTTTACGAAATTCTGCATGCAAATTACACATACCTTTCAGAGCTCAAATGCATTTAAAAAATACCCTTTCAGATATAGAACCTTTTACAGCCGAACTACATAGCTATAATAGTATATTAAAAATGTTTCAGTAGAAAAACACTCTGAATTATCTATTGCTGCTATCTGAGGTTTAGAAAATGTACTACATCTAGAAAGGTAATGGAAAAAAAAAACATTACTGAGCTCTGAAAGGTATATGTAGTTCACATACCAAATTTACTCAAGAATGGTGGTGCAGAGCCCATTGGATGAATTAAAACGGAATACCCTGTTCATAACCATCAAGAATACAAAGATTTATTTTTGATGGCAATATGATTTGATTACACATCCATCGACAATGATCAATTTTGTAATTCTATGGTGAATAATATAGTACAATACCGCAATGCTATTTCAAAACATACCTTGTTTCTCCTTTTTTTATGATCCCAACCTATTACTGAAACTAGTACCACGAACCCTGTCCAGGGTAAGTATTTAGTGAACAGATGTATGGATACCTAGCATTAAGGCGAATCGCGTGTGGTAATAACAGGGAAAAGTTGTACAACGTACCTGACTTTACAGAACGCTGGGATTCTGTGAAACCGCATATTTCCGCCTTCCACCGTTTTTAAGCGTTAAAATACCCCAGTATCGGGAATTCAACTGAGCCATACATTAAATGTGTTCCATAAGTTACGCAGCTTATGAGAACTTTACGAGCGGCTATTTTACGGCAAGGCTGCTTCGCACTGCAGCGTTTTATCCACACGAATAAGAAACTTCCTCTCTCTCTCTCTCTCCCTTTTTTTTTCCCAGGACAAGCCAGAACACTTCCAGTAACTTTCTTCAGGACGCTTCTGAGGGTAGGGGCACCGCGTCCACTTGTTCCCCCGGCTAGGGCTACGCCAGCCGTCCGGAGCAGCTTCCTTACCTCGGGCTGGAAAAGCAGCTTTTTCCGGGAGCTTCCATGCGTGTCTCGCGGCCAGGCGCAGGTTCAGCCGCGGCGAGGATACGGCCACGTGACCGGCCCATCCCGGCGGCGTGACGTCATCGCGCACCGATACGGACTCACCTGGGAAATTTCTGCGCCGAGAGGTGGTAGCGCACTGGGCGCTGAAACTGACGTGACTAAGAGTATCGACGTGTGCTCCGATGCAGGACAAACGTGGCTCTGCGTCTTGGAACCTTACGTGCTTCCCATTAGTGTGTCTATCAATCATTTAAAGTGGAGAATAGAATAGAGATACTATATTCACATCTGGAAATGAGAGCAAACTTGGGGGGTCATAGTGTCCAACATCCATGAAGCCCTTGAAGAAATCGGGGTTAGGATCCTTGCTTAAGGGTCTAATGGCAGCATTGGTCTGTGGGCCACTGAATCAGTGACCTTCACAGTCCTAACCTACTGAGCCACACACGAGCTTCTTAGGGTAGCGACGGCATGCATTTTTCAACATCTCAGTCATCCACATGACAATATTATCCTAACTGGCTATAAAACAAAATGTGTTTTAATAACTTGCATCATGGTGTGGTATAATGTGAATTCATGTTTTAAAGTGCACCCAAAGACATTTTTAACTTTAGCCAGATGAGCTGATCCATCAGTCAGTTTGTTGTTTTATTTCTCAATGTAATCCTTTCTGACTTATGCCCTGTAGCAACATCAGAGTAGGTTGTGGTAACAGGAAATGCCTGAAAAAAACATCATAACTTTATGATACTTAGTCAAACATAGATTAATCTATAAAGTATTATATGTGATGCAGGTACTGTGCACATGTGTATTTAGTAAATCTTCTGAAGCTTGTCTATAAATTCACAAAATGGTCCACAGCATTGCTTCATAGCCCACAGTAAACCTGTGAAGATGCTGGAATTCTACAATTCTAAAAATAAGGTACAACTTTCCTCCATTGATTATCCTGGTCAGGGTCACAGGGGAAATGTCGTCTGAAATATAAATAAAAAATAACTTAATGTTTAGTTTTTCACATTGGCTTTTAATATTTGCAGTTCTGCGTTTTCTTCTGAACGACATATCCAAGGTCTCCCTAGTTCTTTGGGGATCACTTCAAGTTCTCTTCTACAGGTAAGCAGTAGAATTCATCAAGGAAGATCAAGAAGGCTAATTTCCTTATTCTTAAGCAATGCCATCCTCGGAAAATCTGTTGCCCGGTCATAGACCGCCCCAGAGCGCCATCTTCTGAGGGGACGGAGCCTTAGCAAACCAATTTCACTTCACGGTCGTTGGGGTGGGGGGAATGAAACGCAACAGTAAATGTAATACATGTGTAGTCAAAAGACACTAAAGCTTTATATGATACAGTTTCGAGTTGGCCAGGAAGTATATCTACATTCACAGCGCCCTCCACAATTATTGGCACCTCTGGTAAATATGCGTAAAAAAAACCCCTTAAAATAATTATATATAATAATAATATAATATAATAAATATAATAAAATTTTATATTGCTGTAGCATAATCTCACACTGAAAATTCAGACGAATTTAACCTCTTATTTGGGTACATTTATTCACTGGAAAAAAAAATCCCACAATAAAAAGTCCAGTATAATATGAATCCGACTGAAGCGTTTTTGTAATTTATTCTTTTATTTTTTAAGCTGGTCAGAGTGTCTATGACCTTTTACTTAGTAATCCATGACTTGCTGTTTCCCTGGCGTATAAATATGACATGAGACTGAGGCCCACTTCTCTTAGCCACTCTTCAAAATGGGAAAGACAAGAGAACATGCCATTCAAGTGAGGCAGAGGTGTGTTGATCTTCATAAGTCAGGAAATAGCTACTCGCCTAAACTTGCCATTATCTACAAATCATTTTATAGATCTTTACCAGGGGTGCCAATAAGTGTGGAGGGCGCTGTAAAGAAACAAAAGCAGTCCATATTGCACTGAGTAATCCTGCAAGAGTACAGCAAAATGTACACCAAAAACAATGGTACCAAAGCAGAATTTCAAAACACGTACGTCAAATGGCGTCACGTTAGTCCAAACCCAAAACAGTTTGTCATCGACATATTACGCGGCAACAGTTAATAATAATTACTACAAATGCCATGGTTATGTCAAAACGACAAATGACGACAGGGAAGCGTGTGTGTACGTTTTACGGATCATATGTGCATCCGTGCTGCATTCTTACTGTATACATACTCGGAAATAAAACTCAGAACTGCCGTTACAATCGAAATGTAACGAGAATGAGTTTGTTCAGCAGGAGCACGAACAAATTTGTGATATGGGGTCGAAAGGAAATAGACGTGACATGCATCTTCTGGAAGAGGCAGCTATTTTTAAACCGGCAACACATTTTTTTTATCGAAGCTTTAAATTACAATACAGGTAATAACTGAACAGTGCACATTAAGATTAACAAAAAAAAGGCATTTACAAAATAAGCCAGGGGCACATAGTAACAGCATATGCAGTTATACTACAAAAACAAAACATGGGGATTTTATATAACTATAACAATAATAATAAAAAAAACAAAGACCGGCAATACACCGCGTAC
>JAODKL010000118.1:25417811-25450695 GCA_026780765.1 Petrocephalus schoutedeni
AGTTATTTCTTAGGATTTTTCTGTATTTACCCATAGCTAAATCTGGTAAAACAAGAGGTCAGTTTATGTTGGTTTTTTATGGAAATGCATTGGCAGAATGTGAAGTAGCAAAAATTTGCATTTTTTTTTTTTTTTTTAAACGAATATATTTTAGTAATATATTCAAGTGTTAGCCTTCCCTTTATTGTTTAAATTGTGTGCTTCCTACATATATTCTCTTCTGTAGGAAGGACTCCTAGCTTTTCCAAGGCTTTGATTAGCTGGCTTATTCAGTTAGCTGCTCGTCCTGCTATGTTTCAAATGCAATGCATCATTAACAAAGTGTTCCCTGAAGCACTGCTTTGTTCTGTCTTCTTTTCTTGAAGTGTGGGACTGAACTTGCTGAAGTATCCCGATATGCCGTGGGCGGGCCTTTAGGAATATTTGATTTCATTTTGATGGATGGGCACGTTTGCTTGCTGCTTTTGGCCATCCACCTTGTCTGCTCAGCTGTGGAGTACAATAGAAAGATGATTTTATCGTTCATCATCCCCGGTTGTGCCGGAGTAGAGTACTCTTCAACTCGGTGTTTACTGGTCTTGGATCATCAGCGGAGTTGATAATTGGTCTTTGTCCCATAAATAATGCAGCACTTGTCCCCGATGAGTCAGGTGGCAACAGATGTATGGAAGTTTTATTTGCATGAAATTTATTTGGAATGCTATTGTACTGTGGGTATTTAAAAAAATAACTGTTCCGCAATCTGCAGAATTGTATTTATTTTTTTTCCTAGCTTTGTTGGCATTACAGTTGTCTTTATTTTTTCTTAAATGCTTGCTAATGAATATTTTGTATTGGAGTAATGCGAGTACCTCTTTCAACACGCTTTTTTCACTTTCACCTTTTTTTGTCAAGGAATTTCCTGACTTTTGCAGCTCTACTGAGCTGTAGCTACATGCCTTATTAGAAACGGTGTGCCGTAAAGCAGAACAATTATATCGTTCCCGGGGTGTTTTCTAGCCTAGCGCACATGACAACATTTGGAGTTAATCCTGGCAATTGCCTCAGAGGGCTGAGGTAATGTATGGCATGAAGATATTACAAATGTAAAACTGTCTAAGTATTATATGCCTTAAAAGTAGTAATACATACTGTAGAGCATTACTGTAATGATACCCCATCTGTGTTCCAAATGCTTATCTAGGATAGGATTACTGGGGCCTGGACATAGCTAGAAATTCTGGGTCTCCTGACAAAATGTCACCTTGGGCCCTCCACTGTGATGGGCACTGTCAATCTGGGATCCCCTTTTGGTAGATTTTGCAGAGCAGGGTGGGCCCCGGAGGTAGATTTTGCAGAGCAGGGTGGGCCCCGGAGGTAGATTTTGAACCCCCGATAAAATGCTGGGCTCCCTGAATCTGCCAGGGTATCCATGCCCCTGGCTGTGGGACATCAAATCTATTCCAGGCAGCACAGCGCACATGTAATAAAACAGAATAGTAGAATAATATGGATGTGACGCCAATCAATTGTGGGACATGTACATTCACACCCTCCCACATAACAGGCAAATTAAGTAATGCTTAACTAATGCACTTACTCACTGCAAGTCTTTGGAGACACGGGGAGAACATGCAAACCACACACACACACACACACACACACACACACAAACAAAGCAGGTGTATTGCATTCAGTACTTTCCCATTCCATAACGCATAACGAAGTTTTGAAATTTCTTCAGATCCTATTTGCATGGTCACATGTTGGCCTCATCCTCCTAAGCAGTGCCACACAGTTTGGTGACGATTGAGAAAAGCAGCCACCATGGGGTATGGATTTTCTGTCCCTTGAGCAGTTTTGAATTGAATCCCAGGATGTTCAGCTCTAGAAATTATTCATGGCAGAATATTGCTGATAGTTGTGGGTTTCCCAGTTTCTTTGGCCGCTGCCTGGCGAGAGAGTGTAAAAATAGCCCAGCAAACATCTGGGCTGTGTTTGGGTGCTGGGACTGAGAGGCTTGTGTGGGTATGCTAAAGTAGGTAACTAGTACAGTTCCTCCGAGGCCTGCATTTGAGGGGGTTAGCTCCACCTAAAGCTTTCTTCCTGGAGTAGGTCTACTTTGGAATGGAGATACCTCTTTCTGCGTCACCCCATCAGGTACTCCACAGTTTATTTTCTGGTTTTGATAAAACCATGAAAAAAAAAAAATCCAAATAATGCCATTAATAAAAGATTACAGCAAGATCCAAAACTGTTTTTTTCTGAATATATCAAATCAATCAAACCTAAATCTTCAACACCATAAACAAGAAATTGATGACAAGTCATTATTTCTTAATGGTTTAATTATTGTGCACATACTGACTACACACCATTTGCTACAGCAAATTTACACCATTGGCTACAGAGCCAGTGCTGTGTGAAGTGCAACAAAAACACAGTTTTAGTCATTCGTCCTGACCTGCAGCACAAGGTTAAACTTCGGCCCGCTGTCTGCTAACCTGCTTAACACGTTAGCGGAGTTCACAATGAATCTTTGTCTCATAAATAATGCAACAGATGCCCTTGATGAGTCACTGATTTTTTTTTTTGGCAAATGAGTTCTTCTGGTTTTAAAGGCAAACTGCCATTTTTTTTTCTCCATCCGTCATTAGATGTTTATTTGCTAAAGTAATACAAGTCAGAGCCTTGTTTCCGATTAGGAACCTTGCTGCATAACTAGTGTTCTCCCCCGGCGCCCAGCCCTGCAGCATTACGTGGTGAGGCTGACTGTGCGGCTTTACGTGGCCATTTGTGGTGGGCGGAGCCCTGGCTGTCGCAGGCCGCGCCGGAGCTGTCCAGGTCCTCTGGCGCTCATCCGGGGGAGGGTGGGGTGATGGCGGAGCCAGCTTGCTGATTTGCTCCTTTGGAGACCCGTCTTCTTCGGCCACATATAAGACTGCAGAGGGCAAATGCGCCGAAACACCTATGCGTTCAGACTGATGCATGTTAATATTTAATTGCCCTCGCATCCTCTGTTCTCCGCAGTGTGGGCCGATCGTGTAGAAAAGGGCGGGTGGCTTCGCTCACCCCGGAGCACGTCTGTCCCCTCCCCCCGCGCCCTCCCCCCCTCCCCCCCAGCATGGGCCCCGCCGCATCATCCTTGCCTCCGCTCTGCACACGCAGCTCCTAACTCAGTTGTGCCGTGGGGCTGGACGCGGGAGGGAGGAGACGGAGGTGAGGTAAGCGTGGAGGAGCATCAGTGTGGCGCGCGGGTGTTGTCTGTTCTGTGTCTCTTTATTCCATGGGCCGTTTGTGGCGGTGATGATGATGATGATGAGTCCGCAGATTCAGGGCGTTTTATTGCGCGGGGCGCCAGGTCACTGACAGGCCTGTTTGTCCCAGGTTCGTTAAACCCTTCGCGCCAGGCCGTAGGCTAGGATTCGTCGTACCATAAAGCAGGAAACGCCCTCTTCACCCTCTTTTTATTTTTCCTTTTTTTCCTGTTTTTCCAAAGACAGTTAAAGGTGATATATCTCCTGTTAATGTAATATGAGCTGTCATCTGACTTTAAAGCTTCTCCTTAATAATAATTCACCTGAACTAATCATACGAATTACATATGCTGAAGTTTTTGTGTAGTGAGTGACGTTACACTTCTATGATTATGAATGGTAACTGCTGTATTAAATATTATTAATAATAAAGTGTCTATGGAAGCTGTGGCAGTACCCTAGGTCAGCTGGCCTGTTTGTAGGCATGAAGCATAAACAATGAGAGCTTTATCGGCTGATATGTCTGGCGGGAGCAGTGACACTTCGCTCTTTGTCTTACACACGTCATTTGCTCTGACGCTGTTTGTTTGCTTATTTATTTTGAGCATAGTCACACCAAGGTATCACCAGCTTCTCTTTCTGTTTGGCATAGATTTTTGGATGTTTATTTGCTGATGCCGCTAGCTGTTTCCAGAGTCATATTTCCGATAAAGCTTAATAATCACGGTGTAGATTATTCGGTGTGATTTCCCTCTGTTTTTTGGGCATGTTTGGTCTAGAAAGGGACATGACCACATGTCAGATGGCTTCCGGTGCCATGCTGAATGCAGTGATGTCCCCTGACCTTTGTGGTTTATGGTGTGTGATTAGCAGTAGAAGTGACAGTATGAGTGGGAGTGTGTCTTTAAGAAATTCCGTCTGCTGTCACAGGACCTGGGACCCAGCTTTCCTGCACAGGGACTGCCGTTACCCTTACATCCACCTGCTAAGCATGGCTGAGCAGCAGCAGTGGCTTTGTGCGTAATCAGTTTGTAGGATTATTGCGGTTTAGTCTGGATTAGATGCTTGCTAGTTGTACACCATAATTATCATTTTAATTCTATTAGCGGCATTTAGGACCTTTCAAGTTTTAATCGCAAAATAAAAGCAACATTTGTCCTATGAGAAGCGTGTGTAAATAGGGAATTATGTTAGTAATTTATAACATATGATGTAGGCATTGAAAACTAAATCTTGTCAGCTATATAGATCGGTTAAAAAGAAAAAAAAGGCACTGGTTGTTGTCTATTCCAGTTTCCAGGTCAGTGTCATCACTTGGCTGTGCACGACGCCAGGGTGCCTGGTCTCGCCTTTGACAGTAGATGACAAATCTCATTTGTATTGAACATCGCAGTTTGATGATTTCATTCTTTGTCAGTGTTCTATTGCAGTGACTAAATAATGTGTGCCCAGTCTCGTAATCACTTTTTCACTGTAATTGTACTTTTTACGTTTTTATGGTCAGATTACTAAAATGCAATGTACAGACTTTAATTTATTGGCCATTTAACCTATATGCTTAATGGTAATAGTAGAAGGTGGAGTGGTGGCTCTGAGGCAGTTGGAAGGTTGCTGGTTTGAATCCCGTGAATGCCTGGAGTGATCCTACTCCGTTGGGCCCTTGAGCAAGGCCCTTAACCTGCAGTTGCTTCATCTCGGGTATGATGTTAGCCTATAAGCAGGCAAGCAGGTCCTCCAACTTCAGGGGAAATTTGGGGGGTTGGTGGTAGGACTGGCACTCCAGCCACTGGGAAAAGACTCCATCTGAGCAGTGTGGTGCTGAGGTTATCACCCACTGGTGTTCATCTCTGAGGTGGTTTGTCGTGTGGTGGTGTGTGGCAGCGCGCTGTCTCAGCATATGCCCCTTATATCTCTTAATAGTAAAATGAAGTATAGCTCACAATGATTGCATTTATACCCTAGTGCCTGTTGTCTGTATTGTTATGAATGCTGTCTGGGGAAGCCCCATAAAGAATAGATTTATAGTTAACTTTAAGGCCTACCGCAGGAAGGAGCTCTTAGACAGTCGTAGTATCCAGTTCTACACATTTAGTGTATTTTCCCTTAGTTCTATGCTCTAGTATTTCCTAATAAAAGGAAAAGAGGTAGTGATGCACCCCCCTCTGGCCTTCAGCCCAGGCCCTGGAGAGGATGATGAGTCCCACAGGCCCGAGCCCCAACCCCAACGTCCCGTCCGAGTACTGCTCCACCATCCCGCCCATGCAGCAGGCCCGCGCGGCTGGCACGCTCAACTCGCCCCCACCCACCGTCATGGTGCCCGTGTCTGTGCTGAAGCAGCCGGGGACCGAAGGTACACGCTGTCGAAACAGTATGGGCCGAGTAGCACTGGGAGGGGTGCGTGCCTGTCGCCCTCGCGTCCCGGGCGCTCTGGCTTTCACCGCAGTCAGCTGCCTCTGCCACGCACAGCCAGAAATTCCTAATTTAGCGTTCAAGACGTACTGTAATTATTGATTATGGGGGAAGGTGCTATGTGTAATACATATAATTAATAACTCTATTGAGATATAAGCATAAGTTTAGATGAAAATCTGCACGCATATCCCTGGAGATGAGTCTGATACTTAGTGTAGAGTAAATGTATAAAAGGGGTTCATGCATGCAAGCCCCATCTCTGCTGGTCAGATTAATAATGTCTTATGATGAATTGCAACTTACCAGTTCTTTCTTGTTCCTTTTTCTTTTTTTAGGCTTCCCACGGGAGCAACGGAGAGTCTGGTTTGCCGATGGCATTCTGCCGAACGGGGAAGTTGCAGACACCACCAGGCTGTCCACAGGAAGCAGGAAGACCTCCCAGGACTCAAGCCCAGTTAATCTGGAGCCAGCACTGGTGAGCAGGAGATACGATAGCAGCTACATAAATCAGCTCTGCCGCAAGGGGCTGCTGCTTTTATCTTGTCGTGATACGATGCTTTTGTATCAGTGGGAATAACGCGCCCCTTGTTCTCGATCGCAGCCTGGTGGTCAGTCAGGGAACCCTGCTCATTCATTAGGGGAATCCCCTGAAGCCGAGGGGGTCGCCGGGACCGGCGGGGCACGTGGGGGAGCCGTAGATGGCCTGGCTGAGGCAGACTGTCCCCCAGTTCCCGGGCCCTGGGACTACAGCCTGCTGTGTCGTGTGGGTGACCTTGTGGCAAAGGGCCCCAGCCTGGTGCCAGAGGATGAGGAGGGCCTGCCACCACTGCTGATCATCACTGGGGAGGGAGCAGGTGAGGGGAGGGGGAGGGTGTCTCCACCGCTGCTGATCATCACTGGGGAGGGAGCAGGTGAGGGGAGGGGGGGGGGAGGGTGCGGGGGGGGGGGAGGGTGTCTCCACCGCCGCTGATCATCACTGGGGAGGGAGCAGGTGGATGGGGGCTTGTACTAGGGGCTGGTTGGACTGGGTGGCCTAGTACGAAGTGAGTGTAATCGCCTAGCAAGGTTTCTTGAAGCTCACTTCTGAGTTTTGGGTGTACAGTACAGTAAGGACCAATACAGACCAATACGATAAGGAAAGTTTCATGCATGAAAAATGTTTAGAATTGTTAAACTGAAATTGACAATTTTCCAAAGGCCCAGTGATATGAAAAGATCCTCTGGTAGTTTGTTCCAGTTTTTGGCAGCATAATAGCTGAAAGTCGCTTCACTCGGTTTAGCTCCAGCTTAAGAGGACCGAAGCACCCTGCTGGGTTTGTGGGCTGCAAGCATCTCTGAAATATACTCTGGGCCTAGACCATTAAGTGATCCACAGACAATGAAATGTACTTTAAAATCAGTGTTATAGCTGGCTAGAAGCCAGTGTAAAGCCTTAGGAGATGAACTGATATTCTCTGTTCTCCTTGTTGTAGTAAGCATTTTTGTAGCCACGTTTTGGACAAGTTGCAATTTGCTACATTGTCTTTTTAGGGAAACCGGACAAAAGAGCATTACAATAATCCATCCTTGTGGAAGTGAGAATACGGAGAACCTTTTCTCCAAGTCCTGATTGCCCATCAGCCCTTTGACCTTGCTGACTTTTTACGGATGATATGAGTGACATAGTCACTGCTTTTATATGGTTATTAAAGGTTAAATCCAGTTACAACACCAAGGTTCCTTACCTGGGTGGTTGCCTTTAGAGTCCTGGATTTAATAGAAGTGTTCTCAAGGAGGAAAGGTTTAAAGTCACCAAAAAGAAAGCAAAAGTTTCTTCAATTATACTGTATTCATGTATTAACTAGCTCTAGACAATTACATAGTAAGTCAGTAGGAGCATAGTCATTAGGGGGCACAGCAATATACAGAGAATTTCCGCTTCTCACTCACGAGGCTGTTGGCTCCGCCTGGCCCCCCGCTCGAATTCACACTAAGCCGCTCTGCTCAATACCACTCCACTAAAATTTCCTCCCGCTCCAGTCAAATATAAATGTAGAGAGAGCTGTGTTCATGAATAAGGGCTGAACAAATTTGAGAGAATCTAATTGCGATTTATCTGACATATACTGCGATTTGATTTTTGTTTTTTTTTTTTACTCAGTTCAGTATTCACTGAACATTGTGTATAAAAACAGTAATTGAGCACAACCGTACATTAAAATCTGAACTGTGCTATATGTGCTATTAATCCAAAGATAAGTATAAGAAATGTATGAATTTTATCCAAAATGTATTTATTATAACAAAAATGATATAGAACATATACTTGATAAACCATAATAAACCATAGAACAGTTCTCTAGCAACTTGAACATGGTAAAGTGATTGTATTTTTACATTTTAAGTGCCGCGTTTGCAAACAGCGCTCTGCTATTTTTATCTTTAGTACCCTTAAATTCCGGAAAGTCCCATGTACACAAGGGTCAAATTGGCAGAGAACAATGACGCATAAAACTATTAAACTACAAAAAAAGCAGCGGAGGTAAACTTTAAACTGATTTTAAAAACATATATTGGATCATGTATAAAAGGAATAATCATTTAAATTGCAAAGTTAGCTAAGCTTTTTCCCTATGCCAAAGTAAAAATGCTTCAGCAAAACATTAACCCCCTGCGCTGTCCGTAATTTCCGTACAAAACTGAAAATAAGAAAAAGTCTGATCTTAATGTGATAAAATTTTATGATGGACAGTATCAAACTCTGCATAAGAATAGATGCCTTTCCAGAATCAGCATTTAACCCTTTTCCCGTGATAATTTCCCCCATATGAAATTTCCCTACCGCTTAATGATGCTCTGGGGTGAGACTGACCCCAAACACGGGATAGGGGTTAAGCAAATGTGATTCAGGACCTTAATGAGATCAGTATCAGAGCTTTGATACAGTCAAAATTAGCCTTCATTAGCCCTGTCGCGGCCACTTGCCAGGGGCAGATTAAATTTGCCAGGGGCTGGGAGCACTGACTATAAAGTTTGCCTGTCAGGGGGGCTTTCAGCTAGCATTTTCGGTCTGCAATGCTGACACTATCCCCTTTTATGCAGAAGTGGACAGACAGACGGAGTCGACTTACCAAGTTGATAACCGCCATCATAGTACAGTTTAATGCTAATTGGGGCACTCAGGATTTGTTAACTGTTCTAGTCAGTTAACTTTTGGTATGTAAAACTCACTTAAAACACTGAGACTTCTTCCACTCTAGTCAAAGTGAAACTGAATTTAAAGACGGCACTTTTCTGCAAGTAACTGTTAGCAAATAGAGGTACAGAGACACACTGAAACTTCATTTCAAGCTTAGGAAATGAAGAATTGTGAACTGTAGACTTCTTCACTCTACTCGCGCATTTGTCGCTGACGTAATTATAAAAGAGAATGTATGAACCTCCGGGTCTGAGTTCAGGCCGCCTGACCGACCAAAGGAAACAAGGACGCATTCATTTATGCTTATGTAAACCTGGGTTAGACAGGGACATGTGGACAGAAAATGCTTTGTACAGGCCACAGCTGAAAACCGAGGCAAGATTTTTGCATTGACTTCTTGGGCAGGTAGTGTAAGAATCTGTCTGAGCCACTTTTTTCCCCAACTGAAATGTGCAACACTGAGTGTGTGTGTAGAGTTACTGAGGTGCCTTTGCTGTTAAACGCAGATGTCATGGTGGAAGAGCGACCAGCGGCCAGCCAGATAATGCTGCTTCTGGAGGAAGGAGGCCCACAACCTTTGACCTTTGTCCTCAATGCAGACCTATTGGTGAACATCAAGATCGTTACCTGTAAGCCCCAGTGTACTGTTCTGATGCTTGTTTTGAGATACTTGTTGCTTAGCTCACAATAAAAATTACAGACGGCACCTATTATGTATACAGTGATTGACAGATATGAACAGTGACTTTTCCATTTCTGTGTGTCAGATTCTGGTAAAAAGTGCTGGTGCTTTGGCTCCAATGGCCTTCAGGCTGTGGGCCAGAAGGAGGTGGTGTTTGTTCTGCAGTCTCTTCCTGAGGAGACCACCTTACCCAGGGACATCTTTAAATTATATGTGAGCATCTACCAAGATGCTGAGAAAGGTATGCTAGCCATGTATTACCTTATAGGACAAAATATTGAAGTCAAATTGATATTTAATGTAATTTATTTTTGGCCAGATTTGAATCAGGCTGATTGGATGCATGAAGGGTTCTGATAACTTCTCTGTTTACTTTTACAGGGAAGTTTGTGGAAGACCTTGGCAACATGACTTTCACAGAGAGCTTCTTGGGAAGCAGGGACCATGGCGGCTTCCTCTTCTTCACCCCTACCTTCCAGCCTCTGGAGGACCTTTTGCTGCCCCATGATGTATTTCTTTGTGGGGTCCTAATCCAGAAGCTGGAGGTTCCTTGGGCCAAGGTGTTCCCCTTGCGGCTGCTTCTTCGACTGGGTGCCGAGTACAATGGTGAGCCTGATTTTAGTCACAGATTTATAGAATCTACTCCTTTTTTCCATAATTCTTCTTGGTGTATTGATGTTAACAAGGCCCATCTTTGCCCGACAGTGTACCCGAGCACGCTTGTGAGTGTGAGGTTTCGGAAAGCGGTCTTCAGAGAGGTCGGACACACTATTATGAACCTGCTTACTGTAAGTTTTTCTTCACTTAACTACTTGTGAGTCTTGTGATCTTGCAGAAGATTGTGTGTTTTTCCTGTGGTCGGTTGAGAAAGATACTGTTCTAATAATCTGCTCTTCTGCTGGGCTGGTCTGTAACATGTTCACATCAGGGGAGCAAGTGAACTAAAAAGTATGTCAACCAGAGGACTGTGGGGATTTTCATGAACAATTCCCAGTTATTTTGCTTTTAAACATTTTAGACCTGTCAAAGTTACTCAGCTTCTTACGAAGCATCTATTACAATGTTCCTTCTTGATTACTCAGCAATATGGCAGAAGACTGCACATAGAAAATGAGGACCCGAATAAAGAGTAAAAGCATCATTTGTGCGGAAGCACTTCATATTAAAAGTGAATGAAAATGCAGTTGCCTGTCAGTTTTGCAAAGCAGAACCACCACAGAATGATTGAAATGAAAGTATATCTTAAAGGAAGGCATCCCAGTTAGGCAGACCCAATAATGCAAGGTTAGCCACAGATATGTCACATTTAGCCTCTTGGAGTAGCCTAGTCTGCCTTTGTCACCACTTTGACTTAAATTATTTGGCTTAATTTACTTTCTGCGATTCCCATGTCAAAATTGTCGCTGTTTAAACAAAGGTTAGCCCCACCCCTTAGCCACATCATTTTACTTAATATGGTACGTATAACCAATTAGAATACTTTTATTTTGTGAACGTATTGTGTGTTAGAGCTGAAGATTAACTATTAGGTTAATTTGGGTTGACTATTAGGTGTTAGGTTGAAAATTAAGTATATATCCATCCATCCATTTTCCAACCCACTTATCCTTCTGGGTCGCGGGGGGCCTGGAGCCTATCCCGGAAGGTACGGGCACAACCCAGGACGGGGGGCCAGCCCATCGCAAGGCAAAATTAACTGTATAGCCAAATATAACATCCATTAATAGAGTGTCAAATAAATTGGGGGTGCCATGAGTTGTGTGAGCAGATACAAAGCAGTGCCAACAAAACTTCCTTCTCCTCAGTATCTTCTCTAGGGAATACTAAACATTTCTATACAGCAGAAGATGGATGTTTTCTCACGACCAGTTCTTGTTCACTTTTCTCCTATTCACTTATTTTTAATTTCTCACAAATGCACCACACGGTCTCTGAGTGCATCCAGCAGCAAGGGCGAGAATGATTATGATTGGCTCAGAGAGCGCATGCAGAACTCATGCAATAGCAACGGTGGAAAACTAGGCTGATTTTTTTAAAAGGATGTACTAGGTAATGTTGAAAAGGAACCATGATTAAAATGACAGTTTGGTTTCCTCTGAGTAAAAATGTTTTAGCAGAACTATTGGAGTCCTTGTGATGTGAGCATTGCATGAATCATGCAAGCCTGTTAGCGTGGCACAGTGGCGCAGTGAGCATCGCTGTTGCTGCACTTCCCCGCTTTTGTGAGTGTGGAGTTTGCATGTTCACCCTGTATGTGTGGCTTTTTGGAGGATCATCTGGCTTCCTTCCACTGTCCAAAAACATGCAACTTAAGTGGAGTGCCTAAATTGATCGTAAGTGTAACCGAGTTTGCACCAATGTATATTAAATTATTTTATTATATTGTTCCATTTCTAAACGATTACTCCATGAATTATTTGATTTAATTGGTGGATTACTTGATTGATATAATCAACAGTGACAGCCCTAAAGCATTTCTACGTTCATGTATATCTAAAGGATGTGTAAATTACCTACTCGACAACAGAACATATAACTTAATTTTAGTCTCTTGGAACAATTTTTTTGAGTTATGGGCGTTTCTCCTGAACAGGATCTCAGAAATTACCAGTACAGCCTGCCCATGGTGGAGGGCTTGAAGATACATATGGAGATGGGCAACAGCTACATCGACATCCCCAAATGCAGGCTTAGTGAGGTGAGGCTGGCCTCTCGGGGACAGACGCCACCTTCCATGACGGCATCAAAGCAGCGTCACTGCTGTCCAGTATTGCAAAGATAGATTTGGCAGTAATGTAGAAGCTAAACCAAGTAAAAGCCTGTTACCCACTGCACTGGCCTACTAGACCTCACACCCCCTAACACCATTCCTCTAAACCTCTTTCATTCGCCCCTCCCTCATGGTAGATGCTGAAAGTGGTGAACACATCTAATGAACACGTAATAAGCTTGGGCGCCAGCTTCAGCCCTGAGGCCGACTCCCACCTGGTGTGCGTCCAGAATGAGGACGGGGTCTACGAGACCCAGGCCAGCAGCAAGCCAGGGAAGACCAGGAAAGGTGAGCTGCTCTCTGCTTGGCTGTGCTGCTAATCACTTAGTATTTGCGGGAGATTTCGAGGGCGTCCCCACGTAAAACGGCTCCGTGAATTATTCGTTGCGTGAGAAGTGAGAATTTGTGGGGACTCCCGTCCTAGATACTAGAAGGTATGTTTGATGTCACTAGATAAGCTATTAATGTGGGGAAATGGGGACCCTTAGTATTATGATGGCAAAATGTCTGCCTTTTGCAGTGACTGGGGCCAGCTTTGTCGTATTCAATGGAGCACTGAAGGCATCTTCAGGTTTCATTGCCAAGTCCAGTATCGTTGAAGGTAACTGCACAGAGCTGTAACCAGTGGTCTCTTCCTTTGTTTAGAGCCACGGCTGATTTCTGCTAAACTCATGCTTGTTTTGGCCATAAACCTCAGATGGGCTGATGGTCCAGATCCCACCGGAGACCATGGAGGCTTTACGGCAGGCGGTACGAGACCAGAGTGACTTCCAGATTTCCTGTGGCAAGGTGGACGTGGCCGAGCTGAGGGAGAATGTCACTTTACGCTGGGTGGATTGGGTGGCCCCAACCATCAAAGGGTAAGGCATGTTGGCAAAGGCTCTGGCATGTGGCAAACTGTGTGGGTCCAAATGTCAATTTAGCAGCCAGTGTGGCACCATTTTGTCACAAACAGACGTTTGTTGAGCAGTGCCCATGATCAGAAGGTCTTCGGTTCGAATCCTGTTGTTGGCCCATATCCCCAATTGCTCCAGGGACTGACCCTGCTCTCTGATTCTCACTTGTATGTTACTTTAGACAAATGCATAACTGTAAAAGTGCCTGTACAGTTTCAGATTTAATATATCTAATACAAAAATGTATTTAACAATAACATACACTGTGGTTTGACCTTGACTGATATTGGTAATTACAATTACCCTACACTGAGGTTAATACCTTGTGTGGACGTGTGAGCATGTCAGTGTGTATATTTGCTGGGTGTATTTGTGTCTCGGTTTAATAGCAGCACGAGCAGCCCTGTGGACGGCAGGTCCCTGGACGGTGTCCCCAGTGTCCGACTGCAGCAAGATGCAGAGTTCGAGATGGACGGGAAGATTGTCAAATGTGTGGAGGTATGTGGGACACCCAAATTGAGCCTAGCTCCATTCCAGTTTTAGGCAGGTAGTTGTTTCTGAAATATGGAGCGATGTTAGTGCCAAAAATAGTATAATTCCAGTGTTGAATTAATATTGTGTGCCTTCAAAGGCCGTAATTCGTGTTTTAAAAGGGGGAATTTAAATTTAGAACCTTAATTGTATTTAAATATTCAGTATTCATATTCATTCTGAAAAATACGTGTATTCAGGAAGCATGTTGGGTAGGTAAAACAGTTGGACTCCTTTCTCAAATCCTGAACGGCACGAATGGGGTCAAGTCGTTTAGGAGTCATTGAGGTTTTTTGTATGAATGTGATGGATTCATTCATTAAGCAATGAAAGGCCCATGTCTCGCTGCTGGTTTTCCTCAGGCATTCCTCTCACTGAAGGGTGTGCAGGCCCCTCTCTCGGCCTCGTTGCCGTCTCAGTTCCTGCGGGAAATCTCCACTGCGAGTTGCAAAGCCCTGTGCCCCCGCCTCACTGTCCTCACAGGCAGTGGGATCAACCGATTGGGTCTGCGCATCTCCACTGACGGCGACATGGTAAGCACAGCAAGGCACTAGGACGTCTCCGCCGAAGGTTAGAGTTACAGCTTCAGCTGGGGCTGTATTACAGGTTTAAGGTTTGGGTTGTAGTGGGGTTGGCAAAAGATACGAGCATAAGAAGTCTATCTTTTTTCTGTTTTCACTGAAATGTGCAAAATTTCTGTTTTCACTGCAGGTATGCTGACATATTCATATGTAGTTTTCTCTTGTGACAACTAGGTTGAATACCAGGCTGGCTCTGGAGGCCGGCTCCTGCCGCAGCAGTACATGAACGAGCTGGATGGTGCTCTCATCCCTGTCATCCACGGCGGCGGCTCCGGTGTCCCCCAGCAGCTCATGGATGTGGAGTTTATCTTTTACATCACGGAGAGGCTCTGCTGACCGGGAAGCACGCACCAGCGAAATTTAGGCCTGCGGGAAGCAGGCTCCAACCAGGGCCATGTCTAACCCACACAGAAAAACTAAATGCTGCCATTAAGGGGATGGTTGACACCCCTCTGCAAAGAATCACAGGCACGAGGAGTGTAAGAACAGTCATGAAGACCTGATGTCCAGCATTGCTGATTTTGTGATCAAAATCCTTTTGAAGTGATGCAAATATTTGGTCACAGATGGACTTTTGAGTATCTCAGTGTATTATTAAACCATTGCATTGAAAATGTTGAATCCTAAGTTTGAGACCAGGACTGATGGATTGGTTGATTAAGATTTTGTGCTTTACTTTGAACATATCGATCCTCAGTTGATTTCTTGTCAAATCTGGATTCTGTGGGTCTTTACTTCCAGAATGCTAGTGAAAAGAGATATGAAAGCAGTTACTTGACCAAAAGCTTCTAGAGTAGAAGTGCCGCTCTCATTGTTGAGATGCTTGTATTTTCATCAAAGTGATATTAGGGAAATAAATTATTTCAGATAATTACATACTTTGGATGTTAAATGTATCTTCATATAAACCTATAATTTTAGGTATAGAAGTGTGTGTCTGGCTATGTACCTGTATACATACACACAATCTTTATCACTTTGATTCATTAGAGGCCTTGGCACGTCTTTCATTAATTGTATTTTTTGTGATAACTGTATAGAAAGATAAATTATATTAATCTCTAATGAGATTAATACCTATTTTTGAAACAATTCTGTGCTTTAAATAAAATGAATATTTTTGATAGGACGAGTAACTTTTGCAGTTGTGTAAGTCTAGCGTCTGAAGGGTGTCTCGAACACAAATAAGCTTTAGACACTAATTGCTTTGTTCTAGAGCAGAACTTGCCCTTTACCTCAGTTAAAGTAATAAAGTCTGAATTGATTGTGGTTGTTTTCTTAGCATTAATATGGCATACATTTTGAGATTGGTATGGAAAGCATTGAATGCTGAAATCAAGTCAAAGGGTTGCTTGACACTTGCTTTTTAGGCAGTTTTTCAGCATTTGTGTGCACCCTCCACCCCACCAGAAGCGGCGTGGGGTGTGACTAGATTTTTGGTTCTGTCTCACCTCTCCCTGGTGCTTTGTCATGCTAGTGTGTCCACTTTGTACTGTGGTGTTTGCTTCTACTACGTAAAGAAAACGTCTTTTCTCTGACGGCTGATTTTAATCATGCTGGAGAGGGGACAAACCTGCACTTTAATATGTCTGCGTGAGGAAAACGACGTTCACACTCTAGGTAGCTTTCCATCTCTCACAGTAGAGAGATCTTTCCTTCTCTCTCCTTTCTCTTTCTTTACCTAAATTGTTTTACCATTCTTGTCTATTATTTGCTCGATCCTGTATTTTATTTGATTTGACTCTGTGTGAAATATTTTACCTATTATTATGTGTGTCATGTGTTAACAAATGGGGAAAATCCTTAAAACTTTTAATTAATGCTTCATACTTTATGATCTGGTATCTTGCGTCTCTTACGTTTTTCAACCAGTATATTGGACTTGCTTTTATTGTCTTAAAGATACTGGAAGTGATATAGCTCTGCAGTTACGTCGAACTGATTTATAGCTGGATCGCCAGTACATGCGATTTACAGAATACAGAATTTTAGTGGAAATTGTAGATGCACTACAGAAAAGAGCGCAGTATCCCTATGCATTTTCCCCTATGCATGCTCCCTCAAGGCTGTTCTGTCTAAAGTAATGAAGTCACTCTTGGCTTCTGCCAAAAATGTTCAATGTAACTCTAAAACAATGCAACTCGGAGATCAGTGTTGGAAGTGTACAGAGATGAAATGGTTGTGCATCTATGTGAACGGAATGTATCCTATGGCTTTAAGTAAAAGTTTCCACTAATATAGATATTTTCATATTGAAGGTATAAGATAACGGCAAATTCATGGACAAGTCACAACTTTTTTTTTTTTTTTTTTAAATGGTGAATTTCTCCTTTGTATTTATGGTGAATCATCTGGGGATTTAAGATTTTATCAGTTTTCAAGATTAAATTGCAATTTATTAATGGAACTTTCATTAAAGTCATAATAAAAATGTATTTTTATGCTTTTTGAACTATTTAACTGTTTTGTGAGTTGTATATGTACCTCTGTAAGGTTATAAAAACGAAGTACTTTGATGTTACTGACCTTTGAGAGTTGAGAAATAATTTCTCTTTTCAATATAAAATTTGTTATAGATGTGTTGCGCATATATATGTATATATATATGTGTATATATATATATATATATATATATAATGAAATTAAAATATCAGATTTCTTCTTTTACAAAATTTTATGTAAGCAATATTGGTGATAAGTTGCATTTATTAGTTTTTGTTAAACATTCGTAAAATTAAATGATCAATTTATGCTAGACTGAAATTGACTGTGTGTTAAAAGACATTTAATACTTGAACATTACCTCAAATACAATATATTTCGAACTTCAAACGTCAAATGTTCTCCAAAACTAGTGTGGTTAGTGTGGTTTTCAGTGTTCCAAGAAAAACCCCAAATTGTTCAATGCTATTGTGATTCTATCTATGTGAGACGATGTACAGTCAG
Source organism: Petrocephalus schoutedeni (assembly GCA_026780765.1). NCBI lineage: Eukaryota > Metazoa > Chordata > Actinopteri > Osteoglossiformes > Mormyridae > Petrocephalus > Petrocephalus schoutedeni. The sequence continues at coordinate 25,435,044 of JAODKL010000118.1, forward strand.
TCCCTTGACTAAGAACGTCAGACTTACAGACACCATGTACTTATGAACGGATTGCCATAAAGCCTGTCATTAAAAAATTCAGCTAATACAATGGTTCATAAACGCACATACTACTTTGTGATGCTCAAGAAAACATTGCACGGCTTCAGTTGTTTGTTGGCTGGAGGCACAATACAGTATGGTATGTAGTCACTTTTATTATTAACGTATTGTTCTTACAATTATGTACTTTATTATTATTGTTGGGACTGCCAATACATAATTGAATTGTAGTGCATCATTGCGTTTTGATGCCGCAACACGATGTCATTCTGTGAGATTTCCATACAGAGGATGTATCATTATTTCAAGGTCTTGATTGTACAAGAAGGTTGAACACTGCTATGACTATGATGTCTGTTTGGACACCATGGACTGCGGTGGCATTTGTCTCCCACCTGGGACCCGATACAGATGGGCAGCTTTCTCCCAGCCCAGGGGTAGTGAACCTGATCCATGGAGGGCTGGTGTGGGTGCGGGTTTTTGGAATGACCTCTCAATCAGCCAATAAGAGTGGGTCCCCAGGACCGGAGCTGAGAACCAATGCTTTATTATTGGCTGATTGAGAGGTCAACCCAAAAACCCGCACCCACACCGGCTCTCCATGGATCAGGTTCACTACCCCTGCCCCAGCCAATCACAGGTAGCAGCTCTGCAGGGGCTGCCATGCTTTATGTACAGGCGACACTGCCTGGGATATGTGCGGAAAATCAAGGACGACTGTAAAATGCAGTTTATCCCTGAACTGTAGCTATCGTGCTTTCAAATGGTCCACTTAACGTGTGACCAAACAAGTTACATGATTATGCAAATTTGGTGACAACAAGACAATAATACAATAATTTTCTCTATATTAACCAAAATGCCGCAATAACTCACTGAAATACTTCTCGGAATATTCACATTATGCTAAACGTGGGATTTTATTACATGAATTGAAGATGCAAGTGCCATATTTTAAAACTGTAAGAAGGTGGACGTCATAATTTGTGCTGGTAGATAATCTCTTGACAGTGTGTGAACGAGCTTCACAGTGGAACTTTTTCTTCAGTCACTTTTTATCATATGCCCCATATAAGCAGAAATATATTTAATCATCACAACTAAATGACATTTTAACTTTGCATGCTATTTTACAATGAAGGGATCTTTGTATCGAGTATATAGGAACGTGCAGTACATTGTAGGTATGCGGTAACAATACAGCAGTAGTTAATTTTTAAAGTAGAGCATTCTACATAAATTTGAGTTACATATGCAAAGTATATTCTTCAATGCAACATACAATACTTATGCAAGGAACAAAGACATTATTTAACATAGTCATGCATGCTTTTGTGAACTGCTGTGATAATTTATATAATTTCTATAATTTCTTTTTAAATCATCTACCAAGTCAGATGCAGAGTTGTTCAGACAGGTTTTTGGGTGATAGAATGAAAAGCTGACTCACAAAACATTGTCGCAGAACCTGCAACTGAATAGGAATCCAAGGAACATAAGCAACCCACAAATTCTATGCAATCTTTTTTCCTGTGTGAGATTCACAGTGCAACATTCTGTTGATTGCTAACTCTAACATGCCATATGCGCAAGATTATTTTGTATTTATATATAACGTAATATAAAATAGCTTGATGCTTTAGCAGTTTGTGGGTTTGCAGCCCCAATTCTGGGTCTCAGATGGTTTCCTCTTGTCGTGTCGATTGTCTGGACTTGAAGTTCTTGACGGTTGTGTATATATATATCATTTAGTGGACCGGGTATACAGTCGGCCCTCGTTTATCGCGGTTAATCAGTTCTAGACTCTACCGCGATGTGAATTTCCGCGAAGTAGGATTCGATATTTATAAATCGAATATTTTCGTAGTTGGAGCATAGAAAACCTGTTTACAGCCTCCTAAATACAGTTTTAGACATGTCCTCTAGACATGAAACAACACCCTTTAGTCACCATTACACTCGTATTACCCAATATATTAGCCTCGTCACGCTAGATCGCCTTTGGCAGCATTGGCCCCTGAAGGCTACGAGAAAAAGCCCGGTGCTGATCCGACGGCTGCCGAGCGTCCGCGCCTACGGGCTGACAGGCTGATTGCGGGCGGGGCTGAGGGAGCACCAAATCCACATAGAATGACGGTGACGCTCTAATCCGCGAAGCGAGGAAATGTCCGCGGAGGTGCATCTACGGTGGATTCTGTAAGAGCGCAGAGGGAGGGAAAGCCCTGCAGTCTACAAGTCCCACAAGTCCCAGTATGCGCTTTACGTGGCGATGTAGAAGCATGTATGAGAGAAATGAACTTGCGTGAGGCTGAGCCAATCAGTAGCCAGGATAGGAAGAGGATATAATTGACTCAGACAACCAAGCCCACGCTGTATAATTTTCACTCGATCTCGGTCTCGATCAACTTTTTAATTAATATATTTGAAAAAACCGAGATAGAGTGAAGCCGCGAAAGTTGAAGCGCAAAGTGGCGAGGGACGACTGTACCAATAACTCTCTGGATAGGGATAGGGATTGGATAGGGATCACACAGGAGATGGAAGATGAATGTAAAGTATTACAGAACAAAGGCAGATGGATTACCATTCTTGTAGACTCAATGGCTAAAGATCTCTTCAAAGGTGCCTAGTTGCTTGATCTGGTCAGTCTGCATGGAGTGGCGCCTCAGAAGCATCTTCCTAGCTTTTAGATCTCTGGGAACATTGGGAGCTGAGGGCACAAGGACCTTGAGGCCCATGTTAGTCTTTGAGACCATGCTCACTTTATCCACATTGACACTGGTGACTTCAATCTGAGGGACAGGCACATGTGGGTTCAGTGGTGGCAGGAATCCTGACCGGGGGTGGGTGACGTGGGCAGCTGGGAGAGCTCCTGAGCCTCTGTGCTCTCGGACAGTCAATTGCTTCTCCAAGGAGTCCCTGGAGGAGGACAGGGCTGAGTAGCTGTTGGAAACAGGCAAACCCTTGTCCAGGTGTACTTTATGGTCTTCTGGTAGATGCCGGTGGTACAAAGAGAGCTGGGAGTCTGAGCCATAGTGGTCCATACCGATATTCCTACGCTGGATGATGCTGTGCAAGCTGGATGTAGCCAAACCGGGGATGACAGCTGGATCCTTGTCAGAGGGCATGCCTGCAACCCTGCTACTGTGGTAGAGGTCAGGGTGTGACCTGGCAAAAGATATATTGTCATAAGACATTTTTCTGGAAAGCCACATTCCTTGACTTCCTCCATCTCCATCGTTATTGGCTGCCCGCTCCAGAGTCTTGCCTAGTTTTTTGGCATGGGCACTATGGGGGTTAGCACCTGGAACCCTTGGATGCCTCCTGCTGAACTTCATATAGGGCTCTTCCTCAGGGGTTATATCAGGTAGGTCCTTGGTTAGAGGAGAGACTTTTCTGTTCTCTTCAATCAGAGATGGGGGAATCTTCAGCCATGGCTCTGAATGCAGACGCTGCAGGTGCTGGAGCTTTGCTACCCCACTATGGACTAAGCCTGGTCCCCGGCATGGGGAGCATGGTTGTGAGGTGGCGGCACTGTCCTCCTGCTGGACTCCAAAGGCAAAGATGTTCTTCTCAGCTTGCTGGCAGGTGACAGGCCAAGGCGAGGTCTGAATCTCTATGTCTGAAAGTGACGCAGAGAGAATGGGGCCACAAGGCCGTCGTTCTCCCAGGTCCAAGGGTGGTGGCACATTGAGGTACTGCTTTGTCATCTGCCTCCCTGATGGCAGTTTGTCAGTGGTGATGATGATGACCTCCTTCCCCTGAGCCTTGCAGGCATCTAACAAAACTCGGACGGCATCCTTGTCGTCGGCATGGACGGCATAGACTAGAGCAGAGGTGCCGGAATGGTCCTCCAGGCCAGGATCAGCGCCACTGTTGAGCAGCAGAGTTATCACCTCAGCACCTGCATGCTCCAGGCAGGCGTGCATCAGGGCAGTTCTCCCACGCTTGTCCTGGATGTTGGGGTCGGCACCACTTTCCATCAGGTACCGCACCATCCTGATCTTGTCTGCACTCTGCGGGTCCACGTGCCGCGTCTTGCAAGCCACCATCAAGGGCGTCTCGCCGCGATCATTGCTTTCGTTGATGTAGGCCCCTCCCTCCAGCAGCAGTCGTGTCAGCCGCAGGCGGCTCAGGTACACAGCCTTCAGCAGGGAGTTACCGTCTGCGTGAAACTCCATGGTGCCTCCCCACAAACTCAAGCCTCATGGGAGTCAGTGTCGTTCTCTGCAGGACAAAAGAAAAGAATTACTAGGCTTCTTCTTATCACTCCCTCTTGAACTTTTAAAGATGGATATATATTGCTAAAAAAACATTAAAACTTGCAAACACAACTCACTAAGGGGTTTCTTGTTAATTTTCAACTTATTTTGTTCAAAGATTAGATGTCAATGTACAGTTTTGTAGCGACTAACCAAAATAAATAATACTGGATAAACAGCACTCTCTGGAATGTATAGCTTTTAATTCATTCATCCAATTATAATGTGATTCATTCAAAATTTAATGTCCTTAAAGCCAAATTATAATCAAGCAGTGTCGTTTGAAGAAGGATACTGTCACGTTGAGCTCAGTCGAGGGTACCAAGCACAGGGCTATCACCCTGAGCAAAGGAACACACGAGGCATTGTGTGACTGCCCTTGCCTTTGATTTCTCTGTTAACTTACCTGTGTGCCGTGGTTTTCAAAACAAGCTCAAAAGTCTCAAGGTAAAGAGCACATAACAGAAAATTGAAACAGAACAGAAAATGAATGGAAAAAGAAAAAAAATGTATGGGGTCTGTATAGGTACAAACCAAGAGAATAACTCAAAGGGAGGGTCCATCTATTCACCTGTCCATTTTCTTTACCTGCTTGTTCTATGCAGGTTGTGGGGGTCCAGAGTCAGTCAGAAGCTATGAACACAAGGTAGGGAATAATCTAGGATGCGGCACCAAACCATAACAGAGCACACACAGCATTCTTGCACACATTCATACCTCTGAACAATTTGCTGAGTCCAATTCACCTTAGCATATTTCTGGACTGTGTGTGTGTGGGGGGGGGGGGGGGGGATTGGGAGCGGGGGCACTTGGAGAAAACCGCATGACAATGCGGGGGGAACATACAAACCCTGCACATATGACGCCATGGTGGAGATTTGAGTCCTGGTCCCAGAGGTGTGAGGCATCAGTTATAACCACTGTGCCACAATGCCACCCTGTGTATGCAGACTCCACTTTTTCCAGAACAATGTATTTAATCTTACAAGGTTATAAGATAATGGCCTGATCACTGTCCTGTGCTCCCTGGTGTGTGATTACTGATGAATTAGTTAGGACTGATATAAGAGGATATATAAGACTAATGGTACCAATGGTGAAGGTCACTTTAACCTCTGCAGAGTTAAAATGAAATGTCCATTTTTGTACCCACTTATCCCCATTAGGGTCACAGGGAGTCTGGACCCTATCCTGGAAGCTATGGGCACAGGGAACAACCCAGCACCACCCCATCACAGGCCACATTTGCACACCATTCACACCTACTGCATGGGCAATTTGGTAACTCCTATTCACTTCGGCATATCTTTTGGGAGCTGGGAGGAACCAGCATACCCAGAAGAAACTGGTAAAGACTAAAACCCTGGTCCCCAGAGGTGTCAGGCAACAGAGCTAACCACTGCACCACCTTTTGCTAAGATAATACATCTAAATTATTCCAATTAAAAGGCACTTTCGATAAATCATGAGATGAGAAAATAACACAATATATTTATTTAAAAGACACATTTTATGTTTCTTAAACAGTTTTCCTTACAGTTTCTAAACTAATTGCCAGTCACTGAAACTAAGGGAAAAAAAAAAAAACGCTAAGGTGTTGTTTTCCGAAAGTCCGCCTTTATAAATTGTTTAGTTAAAAACTCCTGTTCTGACTACCACTCTCTGTTCCTCTTCAGCTCTGCCAATGCTGAATCTGATACCAGTTGAATGACAAGTTCAATGGAAGCCTCAGATATTGCATTCACAGCATGAGGTCTTCCTTCAAAACAAAGATCATCACCTGCCTTTGCTCACACTGGGATTTCTCCACTAGGGCAGGTTGCCATGGTACCTCCTCTTCTCAGAATTACTCACACCTCAGCACACAAGGAAGCCTGCTCAAGTGTTTTGTGATCGCACAGCTGATTCGGCCATGTACACCCTTTGTAGGGTTTTTCTGTAATTTATATTAAGTTTATAAAGTATTGCATCATCCCTGCAGTACACCAAAGTCACTTTCCTCTTCCCAAAAGACAATAAACTGAAATTTTAGCGGAGATATTTATAGTCTGCCATAAAATTCACAGCAGTGACGGCACACTCAGCTACTCCGTATACCGAAAACTGGGTTGCTTTAGCAATGACAGCTCTTTGAAACATACAAGCAGTGGCTCATTCTGCATGTGGATTTATGCGATAGTGGCTGAAAGCAGGATTTGCTGTTTCTATGCCCTTGACAAAATGAAAACAAGAAGTGTTTACCACTCTACTGACAACAAAAATATCAAACAATCCATTAAAATCTCTGATTAATTTTGAGTTTGATTTCTATGAGGTCTGTTTTTAAGTTCTTTAGCTGGGTATTACGCACTTTTCTTGGCGTGGCTCCATAGCGCCCCCTCTGGCTGCCATTGCTTCTGTCCCCAGATGGGCCGTGGCTCAGAAGGTGCATTACGCTCATTTTATCCCTCGCAGCGTGACAGCTGTTTAGAGCCTGGGTGTCGTCGTGCTTGCACTGCCGCCATCACCTGCGTCCCTGACATCTGCCGGGCGCCTTCCAGTGGGGAGCAGTGGGGAACCCGAGTCCTCCTGCGACGCCCCTCGCACTGTGATGGCTGTCGGCGCGCGGCTCTTCGCTACCTGCTGGGGGATTGCATTTTCTACTTCCCTCTCTTAGAAAACTCAGCCACTCTTCTCATGTGTGACATTTTAAGTCTCGCTGCCAACTGTTTTCAGCCTTGATTTATCATTGTTGTTTGCAGGTGAGGCATTTCTGATGAATCATAACATTAAACAAGTCTTGATATTGCTACTGTTACCAATAACTAATTGCTGTAAACACTACAGCTATTGTTATTTTTAAAAGTATAGTTTTATATAAAGTCTGTTTTTTTGTGCCGTATATCATCAAAATAAACACAGCGATTCAGTGGCTATTTTTACTGAAGTTATTTATATTAATAGGTCAATGGTGCAATTGCAAAAGTCTCAATGCCACCTGAGAATTAAACCCATGATCTTTATATCATACGATCAAGCACCTTGAGGCAGTAGATAAAGGGCTGTTCGTATCGAGTTTGATGTCGCTCACTCTTGATTCTTTGGGCTTCAGCAGCCGGAGAGGTTGTGCTCCCAAATGTCACGTGCCGTGCGAACCGTCTGCTGTATTCAGAATCGGCGTTCATTATGCTGGAAGGCAGTGCACGTTCATGACAGGGCGTCCATTTCTGAGGCTGACTGATATGACAGGTCTTGGGGTGGAAAAGACAAGTATTTTTATTCATTCAGATAAAAAGAACATACAAGACATAGAATGTTTAAATATTTGAGATGTTTCATTTAAGATTCTCCATATATAATTATGAGAAAATAATGGCAAGGTCATTTTGAATTCTGAGGAGAACTTGGCAGTATAAATTGAAATTATACACACACACACACACATATACAGGGGATGGGCAATGGAAATGAAACAGTGGCCAACATACACCTATATACACGTGGCCTGGTGTAGCCAGTCTTCACTGATTGCACATTCCATCAGTAAGACCAGAGGGTGAAGGTTGAATTAGCAGAGCAATAGTACAGCTGTACATAAAATATTGCAATCCACACAACACAATGGGAGACATATCAGTTCACTAGAGAATAAATTATGGTCTTAGTGGTGTAGAGAGCCACGATATCCAGACAAGCAAAGCAACAGATGGGCGACATGCAACAGGAGTAACTGTGGATGCAAGAGGAAGGTTAGTTCCCGAAAAGGATGTTCGGGTACTAACCTGGATTGTATCCAAAAAATGAAAAACCGCTGTTGCCCAACTCACTTCAGAGTTAAATGCGCACCTCGATTCACTTGTTTTCACCAAAACTGTTCACTGGGATCTCCACAGGGTCAGTATTCATAGTTGGGCTGCTGTAGCCATAACCTTTGGTCAGTCGTTCCAATGCCATATGGGTGATTCCTGTTTTGGACCACATATTTGGCTGTCTGTTTTCTGAAAATTGGAATGATTGTATTTTATGGTTTAAACTGTTTAAACAGAAACTGATTCCATGAAGTGCTCGTCACACTGTTCTTGAGCTAATCTGAAGGCCACATGAAGTTTGGAGGTCTGTAGCTATTGAGTCTGCAAAAAGTTGGCGAATTCTGCACACTGTGCGCCTCAGCATGCGCTGTCCCCGCTCTGTGATTTCATGTGGCCTACCTACTTTGTTATAATACCACTAACAGTTGACTGTGGAATATTTAGTAGCAAGGAAATTTCACTAATGGACTTATTACAAAGGTGGCATCCTATCACAGTACCATGCTTGAGTTCCTGAGAGCGACCCATTCTTTCACAAATGTTTGTAGAAGCAGTCTGCATGCATAGATGCTTGATTTTATATACCTGTTGCCACAGAAGTGATTGGAACACCTGAATTCAATGACTTGGAGTGGTGTCCCAATATTTTTGGCAATATAATGTATATGTCATTCCCAAGATGAAATGCAGCAGCAATGCTAACCACTGCACCACCATGTATGAAGTCTATACCCACATACCAACTTTCAGCTGGCACGAAAGAACTGCATCCCGATTATTTCTACAGTGTCTCTAGTCTGTAAAGCTGCCCTGGTAATGAAGATTTCATAGAATAATTTCATAAGTGCAAGCTTGTTTCCTATATTCTCATTGAAACAGAACACCTTTCAGACACCGCAGAGTGACTTTGTTAAAGGTGGCAGGCATCCAGGAACTAAACTTCTAATTTTTCATCGGAAGTTGACTGCAAACAGACAGCTTTGATCAAATGCCAGATATTACTCAACCAATAAAAAAGTCTGAGCCCCATTCAAAAGCTTCTTTTTTTTTTAAACCACTTTGCATCTTTTTAATATTTAAAGCGATTTACAGAGCAGCATGCTTTCAGTCATTCAGGTTATGCAGATGGGTGAAACAGCCCATCTGCATCTAAGATTACTACTAGAGATCTTACAGATCGAGTGCCCTAATCACTATGGTAACCACTGCGGCTAATCTTATTTACTCAAATGCATCGTTACATCGTTATTGTTTGACAAAGGGGAATTTTAATCTAAAATAATGGTCAACAAAACAAAATGTAACCTTACTTACTGGGACCTAATATTGGTTGATTGGGTAGCTTATCAACCGAACCACATTATTGTCCATTCAGAGCATGGTACTGTATTTGATATTTCTCAATAAATGTTCTAGTAATGTAGGTATCGTATTTCATTTTCAGTCACTGATCCTATTACCCATTTCAAAGTTTTTTCTATACGTTTAATCAGCATATTTTAGTTATAGAATGGTATTTGACTGTGCCCTGCGATGGGGAGGCACCCCATCCTGGGTTGTTCACTGCCTTGTGCCCATAACTTCCAGAATAGGCTGCAGATCCCCGTGACTCTGAACAGTACAAGTAGGTATAGAAAATGGATGGATGGATGGATTTTGGTTATAATGCAAAACTAACGAAGGAATTATCATCCCTAAGCAGCATCAATTACCTCATCGCTAAGCTCACTCACTGTTTTTAGTATTACGTTTTACATTTCAGTGACAATGGGTAAGTACCTAGTTAATTATGAAACAGTTTATTAATCTAGTCTGTATACATCTGATGCTCAGATCAGCCACTGACATGATAAAACATGCAAAAGGCAGTGTGATGGACTATGTAGACTTTTACTTTTTTCCTTAAACAGTTGATTAGCTTTTGTTGATGGTACTAAGTAGCTCTTGATTAGCTACTGTATATGTCAAATGCTGGGAAGCATAATTGATTGCGGAGAAAGACAAGCGATGGATGAATAAACAACTGAAATTATGCCCAGGAATATGAATAAAAATGACATGATTGAAAAGTTAAGAGACAAACAATGCGGATGAATTTATTAGGGCTGCCGTGTAAACAAGCAGGCGTCCAAAAGTGCGTGTAGCGGATGGGCATAAATAGCATGCGGCTGTTCCCAATGAAAGCAAAAGGCTATAATTCCATGTGACAGGGGGACCAAGTCCCTTGACACGTGGGGCAGAATAACCCAATTATTTTGGTTAATAAGTTGACATTCAGGTGTCCTGATGCCAGGGCGCCCCATGTCCTATTTGTGTGACATCCTGTGAAAATCCTTCAGGTCCACAGGCACAGTTTAACCCTGAAGTCGTTTAATTAATAGCCGAGACCACACAAAGCAGATGGAAATTGTGTTCTGTTTTTGTCTTTCCGAGCAGATGCTTTCGTCCAAAGTGACTTACACAGTGCACGATTTTCCAGTCCGCACACTTGCTGTATCATTTTTTTCTGGAACAGTCCAGTAGCTTAATTAGGTAACGTTCCACCACTGCTAGGCCCTGCTACATTTTCTATATATATCGCTATTGTTTGGACAGTACCCCAGGTGCTGAGGTGGAGTGTGTGTGTTTGAGGTAGCAACAATAGGTGATTAATTAAAATGTACCTTGCTGGTTTCGAGGTGCTGGAACAGAGCCGGCAGGATGCGCCCGTTTCTGCTCGTTACACGTCCAATTTTGATTAGTCAGCATCGTCCCTGGCAGGAATGCTGGAACTGGGGGGCGGAAGCAGCAGGGAGGTCTGAGGCTGGACTGCCCGGCGGCGTGCTGTGCCTCCGTGTTCCCACGGCTCACAGGAGGAGCTTCGTCCGTGTAGAGTTGCCGTCCTCCTCGGCTCCTCTGGAGAGGGAGAGGACACGGCGGTCGTGTCTCAGAGAATTGTTGATCGGTCAGACAGATACAGACAGACAGACAGACAGACAAACAGACAGACAGATATTCCTGTTATGCAGTACTTAGTACCTACCAAAAGTGGTAAACCGGCAATAATATCCTGGACACCAAAGGGTCACTGATAGCCTTGGAGAGCAAAGATTGCTCTACCTGGTCCAAACCCACAGGAGAGCTGCTGTAGCAAAAATTGTAAAAAAGTTAATGCTGGCTATGATAGAATGGTGTCACAACACACAGTGCGTCTCTGCGTATGGGGCTGCGTAGCTGCAGACCAGCCAGAGTGCTCATGCTGACCTCTGCTCACCGCCAGACACACCCACAATGGGCACGTGAACGGCAGCACTGGACCATGGAGCACTAGAAGAAGGTGGCCTGGTCTGATGAGCAATGTTTTCGGGTACATCATGTGGACAGGTGTGCATCATGTGCATCATTTACAGTGCCAATCAGAAGTTTGGACAGGCCTAGCCATTGAAAAGTTTATTAGTACTATTCTCTAAGTTTTAGAATAATTATAAAGACATCAAACCTATAAAATAACGTATATGGAATTATACAGTGACCAATACGTACTAAAAAAAAAAAAACGTGTTGGGGGGGGCAGTTCTATGGGGTGGAGCTCAGACGGTTGCAGGTTCAAATCCTGTGGCCAGTAGAGTGATGCCACCATTGGGACCCTTGAGCAACCCCAATATATGTTGGGACGCTGCCAGGATGTATGCATCATATAGGCTAACAATTTGCCTTTTTTTACGTTACATTTTACTGTACAATACAATATTGTAATTAATAAATACATATAGTTTATACAGTATAGTACTGTAAACTGCTGCTCAGGGAAGTACCTGTACATTGTGCTGTATATGGCGTCTATAGGATGAAACAGTGATAATAAAATGATATTAATTTAACGTCAATATAACAAATATAGTTTCAGAGTAATTAGCTGGTGCTTGTGCATTGGCCTCTGCTATTCATAGTTTCCAGTCACGTGACTGGTTCGGATCTGGAGAGCAAAACACCCTTCCACCATGACGGCCAACACTGGACACTCCATGGACCTGCACCGCAGGTTGATTAATTTTCCATCTGTTCCAAGCAGAGAAGCACCCGCCGCAGTATTTCAGTCACTAAAAACAAGGAAGTCCCTACCAGAGCTCCCCATTGGCGATGTCTACCTACATCATGCGGAGAAGCCCTCCTCTTACACTGCCACCAGGAGGAAAGCTTACAAAAGTACAGACAGCGATAGGTCTATTTATGTCCAGCACATTTCAATAAATGCATTAATAAATACCTTCTTGCTAGCCTCTCCATATTTCTGCATCGGAAAACTCGATAATCAATATACTATTGTCTAATATCGCCAGTGCTAGTGAGGAAACTTGCCAGTGCTCATTAGTGGAATAACATTACCCAGTTTTTTTATTCTTTGGAAAACGAAAGATCGATGTGTTAATAAGGAATTATAAACGTCGTGGGTCATATAAATTACTAAATAAATAAAAGACTGTGTCCCATTTTGATCACAATCGATCTCTCCCAATAACTAGCAAATAACTAACAGAATGAATTGTTCATCCTCCGTTGTTTTGGGGTGGTGGTGTAGTCTCATCAAATAATGAAATAATTAATTAATGTTTAACAAAGGTCCAAGATATTTTTGTGTGACAGGAAAGCAACACAAGAAAGCAGAAGAAAGGAGCTACAGAAGTTCCCAGTCGAGATCAAGGCAAAGCAAGGAAAGGTTATTTATATAACACAATTCAGACACAAGCCAATTCAAAGTGCTTACAAAGACAAGAATACATTCAAATAAAAACATCAAAATCACATTTCAAAGATAAGGGACAAAGAAAGAATAATAAAAATAAAGACCTAGGTTGTCACTCTTTCATTCATTACAGTATACTACCCCATACAGATCACCTTTCTTTAAGATTCCTGAGTAGGCTAGGCCATGTCTCGACTTACGATGTTTTCAAGTTACGATGAGGTCATTGGAATGCATCTCCAAGTCCGGGACTACTTGTACATTGCGCTGTATATGACACCTATAGGATGAAATGGTGATAATAAAATGATATTAATTTAACGTCAAAACACTGTAACATATAATTTCAAAGTAATTAGCTGGTAATAAAATAAATAATAATAAAAATAAAGAGCTAGGTTCCTGAACTTAGGTGTGAAAATGCCCTTTGATGGCTGTCACTCTTTCATTCCCTTCCGAGGGACGGAGACGCATCTAATAAATAGAACAGATCCACGATCTCCTCCTCTCAGGGTATTCTTTCTTCTCTGGGATTCTGTAAAAGCACAACCCAGGTTTATCTCCCCATCGTTTAATGCATCCAGAACAAATAAGTGGCACACTAAAGTCTCACCTTAATCATTAGGCTAGTTTAGACTGTTGTATTTGTAGCGCTAAATTATTTAAAGGGAAACATACACTTTCACTGAAATTTACTGTAACTTGCCCTGTACCCTAAGAACAAGCTGAAAATATTAACCAATTCTATGATTTAAAGGGTGCAGCAAAGGGGACCAGACCAGTTGAGTTTAAAGAGTTGCAGTCAAAGAGTACTTGACTGGTTGGTTGAAAGAAAATCTGGATTTGTACTTTCTGGACCTGAACTTTCCAACTCTGAATAAAATCTTCTTGGTTAGCATTATCATTAGATGCTGACAGAGAGAGAAGTGGATCAGAGCAGAATCATACGTAACTATAAAGCAACATATATTTGGGCTGTTTGACTTAAAAATAAGAAAAAGCTAAACGTAACCAGGAGACCCTTCAACTACCCAGCCATCTCACTGTGTTGTCAAACCAGAAGTCCAAAAAATGATCTTAACCATTAGGGAGAGCAGTCAACGCTAAAAAACTCGAGTTTCCCAAAAATTTTGTAGAGCAAAGATCACCAGTGCAGCACAAAGATCATAAGGAAGTGGTTCCTTCATGAATATTAATGAGCCTTTCCCTGCCATCCTACATTTTGGAAATGTGCAACTCTAGAAGTAGGAGTATCTTTATTTTACTCCTCATTGAAATGCTACCTTAATTAATAATCAATTCATCATGATGCATACAGTATTTATGGCCCTAATGTGTTTATTATTGTAATATCTTTCTTCTCTTGATCCCTCTCTGATAATATTAAGAAAAAGCAGACATTAAACACCCCCCTCTCCCCATAGTCTACACTACAGACACACTAGTGAAATTTCAAGAAGGGATGTACCTTTACTCTAATCCAACCTATGTGGATGCATTACACATATGTTCCACACATTTATGTCAGCCTTGTGGCTGCAGGTTATCTGACTAAGCATGCGGCCCCAGTACCTCACCGGGTAGGTTAGTCGCTCCCCAGGTGGCGGCAGGTTATCTGGTCAAGCAAGCGGCTCCTCACTTCCTTGGATGTAAGGTGTTACTGGGGTTGTACATAACAGTATTTCCTTCACTAAGGATTAAACCTTCTTTTCTGGGAAGGTACTCAATGGATGGAGCTATGGGAGTGGTACTAAAAGGCAATGAGGCTAGCGAGCTGAGAAGGGGACTGGCATCAGTCATAGCAAAGGCTGGGTCCCACCATCAGTCAGTTCCCTCTGTGTTTTCAGGATTGGCTATAAAAGCACCACCCTCCTTTCAGTGTGGTGGAAACCTCAAGTGCCACATACTGGCATAACCTTAACTTGTTCTACATATGGTAATAATGCTGAATTTAAATACTTGATCCTGGGTCATTTTTATGGTATGGTTTCAACACTTTTAGGGACCAAATTGGCCCTATACATAGGACTTCCACAATACTGTTGGGGATAGTCAAAACATGCCCTTGGGCATTGGGATGTAAAATGTCAGTGACATGAAAAGCATTTTGCCTCAATTGCAGGTGAAAGACTCTTCAGGCACCGCGATATATCACTTTGTTAATTTGCAGTTTAGTAGCAACAAACTAGCACGTGCAAAGGTCCCCTAGGACAGTGATTTTCAACTACTGAGCTGCGGCACACTAGTGATAGGGATTGTAAGGCGTGCCTTGGGAAATTATCCAATTTCACTTAATTGGTCAAAAAAGCTAGGCTACAGAGTGTCATTTTGTAACATTTTTGGTTGGTGGTGTGCCGTGGCTCAAAAAAGGTTGAAATACACTGCCCGATGATATCAAAATGTTTTGAAGCCAAAAACACCACTAAAATCGCACTACATGTTTGCTCTGTGAAATTACAGCACAAGGACACCAAACTGATAACTGCTGGTAGAAAAAGTAATTGCTGGTAGAAGGTTGTATTTCAGTCGTTAGGGCCCCAGCAGTGTTTGATTAAAGCTGCATGGTTAATTAATTCCATACTGACAAATCAGAACGGGCCTGAGGGCTGCAGATGATTCCAGCAACTATAAAATAGCCTCCAAGTAAACTAGCCAATACAGTGTGTTTTGGTAGTAGCTTGAGAAAAATGGCAGTGCATGAATGGATTTTAGTGCTGCTCCTTTTATTAGATTGCAGCTGTAAAGCTCAACAGAAGTTTGAGGTTCCTGTAGACATTCTCAAGGTGGTAGCTGGTAAATCAGTAAGGCAAGCTTCTAAGGCTCCCCAGGCGGTGGGC
>JAODKL010000118.1:25476564-25487141 GCA_026780765.1 Petrocephalus schoutedeni
ATGATTTGTAAAGCGCTTTGGTACTCGTAAGAGTAGAAAAAGCGCTATATAAATGCAGTCCATTTACCATTTACCATAGAAAGTAGAAGGGTAAATGAAATGATACTATATTTGCCATTTGCACGAGTAGGTACACAGGAATTCTTTTTAGTTATTTCATATCGCATCTTGTTCTCCTTTGAGACACCCAGGTGAAAGTGAGGGGTTTGAGCACAGACTCAAGTCATTTATTCATTTATGTATGTATATATATATATATATCTTTGGACTGCACAAGGAAACTGTTACCCCTGGTGGAAACCTGCCCAAGACAGAACATGCTAACTGCATACATACTGAGCGGAAGTGAAATGCAGACAGACAGTAGCGATACCTCCTGAGCTACTAATAAACTTCTCTTGCATCCTTAGGAAGTCAGGGGACATTGAGCCTGAATGGGCTGAATGCTGAGGCGGCCTTGTGGAGCTGTGGTTGTAGAGTTCTTGGTGCATGTCGCAATTGCAATCCCCGAACCCGGTGGTGGACACCAGTGGTAAAGGGAGCTGACAGGCCTTCTGGGCTTGGTTAGCTTGTGGAATTCCTGAAGCATCGGAAGGCCAAGGGGGAAGTCGCTCTGGCAGTTGCTGAAGCAGAAATTCGGGTGTAGGAGGAGTTTGATAAGGCCATGGAGAAGGAGTTTTTTGTCAGCGTCAATAAGATTCTGGGAAACCATCAGGTGTCTAAGGAAGGGGAAGCAGGGCTATATCCATGCTGTTTACAGCAGGGACGGGGATCTGTTGACCTCAAATGGGGATGTAGCCGGATGGTAGAAGGAATATTTTGAGGACCTCCTGAATCCCACTGATACGCCTTCCTTGGAGGACGGAGACCTGGAAGACTCAGAGGAGGACTTGCCCATCTTTAGGGTTGAGGTTACCGAAGTAGTCAATAAACTCATCGGTGATAAGGTTCTGGAGGTGGATGATATTTGTCCTGAGTTCTTGAATGCTCTTGATGTTGTGGGGCTGTCTTGGCTGACACACCTCTTCAACATTGCATGGAGGTTGGAGACAGTGCCTTTGGACTGGCAGTCTGGGGTGGGACTAAAGGATGTGTTCCAACTGCAGGGGGGTCACATTCCTCAGCCTCCCTGGGAAGGTCTATCCAGGTTACTGGAGTGAAAGGCCCCTTTGTTGGTCGAATCTTAAATCCAGGAGGAACAATATGGATTCTGGTTGCAGGATACTGGAACAGCTCTTTACCCTCATAAGGGTACTGGAGGGTTTATGAGGCCCAACCAGTCTACATGTGCTTTGTGGATTTGGATAGTGTTCCTCTAGGGGTCTTGAGGGGGGCTCCAGGAGTATGGGGTTTGGGGTCTGTTGCTATGGGCCGTCAGGTATAAATGGAGGTAAAGTTTGGTTCGCATTGCCAACAGTATGTCAGACTCGTTCCTGGTGGGATTTGGACTCCACCAGGGCTGCCCGTTGTCACTGATTATGATCATAATTTTTATGGACAGAATTTCTAGGCACAGCCAAGGAGCAGAGGGGGTCTTCGCTTTTTGCAGATGATGTGGTCCTGTTGGCATCATTGGGCTGTGACCTGCAGCACGCACTGGGGCAGTTTGCAGCTGAGTGTGAGGCGGCAAGGATGAGGATCAGCACCTCCAACTCTGAGGCCATGGTTGTCGACTGGAAAAGGGTAGATTTCCCTCTCCTGGTGGGGGATGACTTCCTGCCTCAAGTGGCATTTGAGTATCTTGGAGTCTTGTACACGAGTGAGAGAAAGACGGAGTGAGAGATCGACAGACGGATCAGTGTTGTGTCGGCAGTAGTCGGACATTCAGGAGGAGCTCAAAGTAGAACCGCAGCTCCTATGCATCGAAAGAACCCAGTTGAGGTTCGGGCATCTGACTAGGATGCCTCCTAGTGGCTCCCTGCGGAGCTGTTTCTGCATGTCTAACCAGGAGGAGGCCCCGGGGCAGACCCAGGACACGCTGGAGAGATTACATTTCTCAGCTGGCCTGGGAACCCCATGGTATTCCCCCAGTGGAGCTGGAGGAGGTGGCGGGTGAGAGGGAGGTCTGGGAATCCCTACATAGACTGCTGCCCCAGTGACCCAACTCTAGATAAGCAGTAGAAGATGGATGGATGGATGGACGGATGGTATTCTGAAAAATATGGTGAACTGTTTTGCATGTGGTGGCTTACATGATTATCACTTGCACATATAGTTTCGGGTGTAAAATTACGGGTTTCCTCAAATGCTTTGGCACATTTCTTGAAACATACTTAACATTCTAAAGACTAAAAGAGCATTTCTCAAAACAGTTCATGCATATAGCACAACACTATGGTTTTGCTGCAAAAGGCTGTAACTTATCCAGAACAATTAGCTCATGTCTCAAAAGCAAATAATTCCACCAATGAATTAGCCAGTGCCACCAAAATGAAAAGTACAATCAGTATTTTTTTTACCATGAGTTTCAGAATGCTATCTTGTCAGTATGTAAGTGTGAGTACGCTCCTGAGCTCCACTATTCTGAATGATAGTCGGTTCCCACTTTCATTTCATTGTCACTGAATAATAATTTTTCATTAGCAAACACATTATTCATGTCAGAAACACCAGTTTCAACATTGAAAGGCTCAGCATTATAGTAAAAAAATAGTTTGTGATGTTAACTAGCAAGAGAGCACTCGCATGTACATGTATTATTATGATCACTTCTTACTATGATTTTTCTCGATTGCTTTGGATCAATCAGTCAGCTATTTTGAGATCATTCATTCATACAAGTCATTCATTTTTTATTCAGCTTACCCAGTCATGGATCAGGCTTAGATTATTATATTAAATATATAGTTAGATATGCAATGAATCGATCACATAATTATTATAGATATTCATTAAATGTATAACATTTTTTATAGTTACAGTTATGTATTTCACTCATTGTGTTCACTGGTGTCTTTGTAGTTACACATGTGTTTTCCTGTAAATTTTCAGAAATATACTTTCCCAGCTCCTTCTTCGGGTCCTTTTAAGCTTTTTCCTTCTGAGATGTGTGGGCTTACATTTGAAGTTAAAGATTATTGAAGGTTAACGCACGAATCTTGGAAAATGTGCATTGTACACTCTGTTCCACTGTGTATACACCCTGTGGTTATGCAAGTGTTTTACTGTGTATCGGTTCCAGGAACAGAAGTTCTTACTGAGCTGTAGGCAAACTTCCCATGTGCATGACAAATTACCGAGAATGGTGGGCAGTCAAACATAATATTAATACAGCCAATCAATTTAAAACAATAAAACATCTAAATTTGACTTGCTAAATTTGAAACATGTCCTGTGGGAAAAACTACACAATAAAGGACAATAAAACCGTATGAATGTAACCAACCAGATGGAATAACATGATTATTACAGTATTAGTAAGAGAATTAACATATAAATAGGTCTAATTTACATGCACAATATAAGACATCGTGGGGGTTATAAGCATTGCATTGAAGATGTTTGACCTGGATCATTATTATTAACCAACACTCATATTTTGACCTTGACTGATGATGTTTTATTGTAACACCATCAATGTCTTATTTTGACGAGTTCACTTGTGAACAACGTCGCAGAATCCATTCCTGTCTGCTGAAAAGGTTATCCAGGCTTATGAGGGAAGTGGTGATGATTTTGAAATATGGATTGACAGTGAGACAGAAACAGGGGTTGTGTTTCATTAATTCTGCATCAAACCACGAGCATGTCAAACACATGCCGATATATGATGTCCAGCTATAGGACACCCAAAATTCCATGCTGGCATGCACATCAGTAGCTTTCATATATTTTTGGTTACTAATGAATGCTTTGTGGTCAGTAACAGACCAAATGATTGGGGAGGTGGATGGGTAGCCCTTTGCTTCGTCTTTGCCCTGTCTTTCTGAATGCCTGCGTCCATGCTGACTGTACTGTGGAAGCAGCAGAAAAGACAGAAACTTTGAAGGGTTAGGCGAGGATTTGAAAGAATCCCTGTGTATTTAGGCATTTTCCAAACCTCGTAATTGCTTTGGATGCCTAGATAAAAAAAAAAAAAAACTCTGGAGATGTGATGTCATAATGCTACACAGTGAGCCGCTGCAAAACCTGCTGATATGTTGTTGTAACTCATGTCGTGACTGTGACACCTGCTTTTTTGTGACACTATGCTCAACTAGTTGGTTGAAACAAAATCTGGGTTTTTACATTCTGGACCTGAAACTTCCACCCTTCCCCTCCCCTTCATCTACATTTATTGAAGCGGACAGGTGAAGCAGGTCAATAGCTGAAAGCTATTAGGGATCATAGTTTACCTGGATTCATCTGTTTCAGTTCATTTCAAGAAAAGAGCAAAACTGCCCTAATCCATGTTTGACCGTGATCTTTGATCTTTAAATCAACTTTGTAGATCAGGTTTTGTTTGGTTGATGTACTGCTTGATGGGTCATCATAGGTACATGATGTGATCATAGGCCAGCATGTGTTACATATGTGTTGTTCAACCTTTCATATCACAGATATACCTGTGCTTCTCCTGCTCCATATTTATCGTAAGTTACTCACCTCTTTGTTATACTCAGCACAATTCCCTGTCTGCATCTAAACATTTATTTAGTGTGAGCTGATAGAAGTAAATAAAAAATAATAATATTTCCCACGCATGCCATCCTAGATCCACTCAGAGCCACATTTCTGTTCTCTTGCCATCAGTAGTTGTGTTCTTTTTCTGTCTCAAGCACCCAAAGCTTTTCCATTAGGCTGGCTCTGGGTGCTTCATCACCAAACCAGACTGGTGGTGTTGAATACAAAATGCTTCAAATATTTTAAAGTTTTGTTGCGGCTGGCCGGGTGGGTTGTAATTGCAGCTTTGGATCGAAGAACTAGTTTGGGAAAAGTCAGTCCAATGTTTCATTTGGCCAGATTGTATTCTGGGATGTCTCTGTGGGGATTCCGATGTTAGAAGTGAGAGTGTTAATATGAACAGAGACAAAAATAATCCCAGATTTACTGCTGAATTCAGTCATCAGTGGCTCCTGGTCTCTGGTCTAGCTGGGCTTAATTTTTCTCAAAAGGTTAACAGCAGATATTACGGATCATATACAAGACGTAGTTTTATTGCATTATATAGATGCTCTGTTAGTGAGATTAAATAAAAGTTTCGAGCTGTGCCTCTGCTTGCCATATTTTGTTGGGGAAACATTATCTTAGAAATTTCAGTAGCAATAAAATCCTGCAATAAAAAAAATTATAAAAATGCAAATTATGAAACCTCCATTAGAGATGACAGCAAACAATGCTGTTGACTTGCACCTAGCGTTTGCCATTACAGACAGGAAAGGCTTGGTTTGGTCAGGATACACTCTACTTGCATCGTCTCCATCTGTTTCATCTGCTGGGTAATGACCTTTTAAAAGCCTCCAGATGCCACTTCTGCAAATGAGCACCAGTGAGCACACTTTGATTGTTTGTGAGTGTTGCATTCTCAGGGTATGTAAGAAATAATGGCTGCAATAATTTATTGCCACTAGAGATGGTGTAGAGGGACCCTGCAGAAAGAGAACATGAAGTCTAGAGAGAAATATACTCAGCCAGGAGATACAACAATCCACATAAAATTAATGATATAAGTCCCCTTATAATTCTGTGTTTACCAAGGAAAAAACAATGCCAAATTCCTGTTACATAGTTACATGATACATGTTACATGATACATGTTACATAGTTACATGATGAGTGTCTGGGAAATGGGGACCTCAATTATTTTATTTAGTTTAGCAAAAGCACTCAGGACCACCTGATAATGGGATTTAATGGCCCCCATCTCCCATGATGAGAGCATTTCAATTAAACAATTTCCTTCAGGATAATAAACATTTTCCAATTTTGATTTCACCCAATTAAAGGACTCTGAAATAGGCACATTGTTTCACTGACATTTTTATTTTGTTTCGACTTACAAAGGTTTTTAGAATTTGTTAGTTGTTCTGTTTATCAGTGAAAACTTCATGGATTGTGACTTTCGAGTCATGTGCATTAAATCATATGTGTCTGATTGCAACTCAACTGGCAAGCTTCTAAAGCAATGGAAGTTCAGGAAAGTGGGTGCATGAGGTGGTCGAAATGCACTGGGCGAGTTCTTAAGACTCATATGCCAAGCAAGGCTGCTTACTTGAGTGTCGTGGCTGAAAGACCCTTATCCAGGAAAAATGTAGTGGATCCTAAATAGGATGGGCTCGAAAGCCTTTGTCTGTATTAAAAAGACCTCACATAAGACATAATTTCTCTCTGCTGCTTCATTATTTATATGTTTGATAAGCGTACTTAAGCAAAACATTTATCATTGGTAATTAGGTTGGCATTTTTAAACATCAATGCATGGACAAGTGTTTTCAATCCTTCGGGAGCTGCACCTAGGGTGGTGCGTGTTTCTGTGGGTTCAGGCTCTGTGCCTGTAATCACACGGGCGCTGGCTAAATCCTGTAATAAGCAGAATAGTTATATCTTCATCGGGCCCTTAAACAACCCCCTTAACCCCGCTAAAAAATGCTTTGGGACACGAGATAAATGCCTGAAGCCCAAACTTCATTCTCACCACACCCCTATGTTTGTGCAAGTCTCAAAGAAGAGAAAGATGAGATGCGTGAAAACTAAAGACTATCTATCTATTGCAAAAAGCACAATTTTTTTCTTGATCATGTTATTCCTGATCTGATACGTCTAATACCTTCTGTCAACCACACAAGCATCGAAACACTGGGACACGGTCTAAAGCACAAACAGCTGATAAAGACTATGAACAAAAAGGATGATTTACGGGACACGTGTTGCTTGGGTTGTGGTTCTGTCATGAGCTGAGGGCCGGTAGCTTTATAGCAGCTGTTGGTGTCGGACACCCCCTAGCTGTGCACCAGCAGAGGTCCAAAGGAAGCAGCCCACTTCCCTGTCATGCCCTTTGTTGTGTGTCCTAGCCTGGCCAGGAGAGGATGTGGCCCATTATCTCTGAAACTTTTACCTCGAAGTGGAGTGCAATGTAGCCTATCCTTCAGCTGATTTGTAGAATTATTTTTCCATTTAATGTCTTTGCAAAAAAAAAAAAAAACCTGAAGTTTGAGCCACACAGAAGTCAATGTGTTCTGGTCTTTACGTCACCATGGTAACACGTTTTCCAGCAACAGACGCTCGGTTAACCTATGCAGGATTTAAGAATGCAGTTATAACTGTTGTGTAACACCTATGAAGGAGGCACTGTGGACAGCCTTGATGCAGGCTCTTCCCCATTCAGCGGGTTAAGAGTGCAACACCGTTGCCATAGCAAAGCACTTTGGCTCAGTGTGAAATGCACGTCTTGCTAGCTAGCAGTGGGCTGGCAAACTGCACTCACTGCACTCTGCCTTTTGGAAAAAGCACTACCTTCAAACCACCACATAGATCTGCATATCAAAGATGATGTTGTTAGGACCTTTGATAAATTCAAATGCTTCCAAGTACATGAATAACAACTACTTGTTAGTAATGAATTTAGACCTTTGAATCTTACCACTGTGTTACCGTTAATATTACTAAGTTACCATGGATTATACAGTATTTGAGTGTGGACTTTGCCGGATTACTTGCTATTTAGTTTTACAGTATATTAACATACATGAATTAAAAATAAATTCTGTTTTATTTGCACAAGTCCAAAATAAGAATAATATCAATAAAATGCAGCATCGTGACTCAGTAGCTGTCACTGTTACCTCTACTCTGGTCAGTTTGGGGGTCCAGAACATAATCCCTAACGGTGCATCTGAAATCAATGGTTGTGCATGGTTCCTGCAGTTATGTTGCAGATATGGACTGAGTGACTTTCCCCAGGGGGTCTGACTCAGGTGTACATGGTTTGCTTGTTTGTCATGTGGATTTTTATCTGATGAAAAACAAGGATGTTCAAAAATGTTAACTTTTAAGTCGCCCCTCCTGTTTTCCTGAAAAGGCTGGAAGTGCCTACCATCTGATTTTAAAAGTTTCCACAATAAAATGGATGATGTCAGTTTTGAGTAACTAATTTAGATCTCAAATGGAACGTGTAATTGTTGCCAGTGGATAATAACAATCCCTCAGTCTTAAAACATATAACTTTGTATTGTCTCAGAAATTAAAAACTGGAGCACTTGAATAAAAAAGAAATTGCTGAAAAATACATTGTATGTGAAAATTATTTTAATTATTTTAAAATAAATTCAGACAGCATTTCATTAAATTTCAGTTGCCATGTCAGGGCATAAAAAGAATATAATTAAACGGGATATTTAAAAGAAAGCTCTTAGCCTTGAACTCACATGCCTGCATACAATAAAAAATACACGCTCTTATCTGTTTAGCATAACTGTTTGACTGATTTATTTCCATTATGCTCACATCCTGTTGTACACCATGTGGTCACCAAGAAGAAACATTAACCATTAACTGGACATAAATCAAACTTTCTCAGTTACATACATGCACAGGTGCAACACCTTTACACACAAACATCCATAAGATCTGCGCATAAGCACACGGACAGGGCAAACTTGCCCTTACCAGGACCAACCATCCCCTGTTCCATAGCATACAGCAGGTAAACACATACATTTGGAAAGGCTGATAACTGCATTATGCCTTGAATGGCCATTAACCTCACGTACTGCAGTAAAATACCCAGCTTATCTTCTAAACTATTTAGCATATCAGGAAAGCAGGACAATAGAAATGGCTGATGCATGTAGGTATACCAAAACAAAATGTTGTGTCTAACCCCAAGGGGGAGCCGTTCCTGAAGGCCACACACTCCACCTGTCACTGGGGTCCAGTCTCAGCTAATTTCTCACCATGGAGGTGGAGTGACGACCCTGTCACCACCAACGCCATGGCACAGTCAGGGTGAGGTGTGCTGAATCCAGCCCCTCTAGCACTTATGACCATTCTACCGCCAAAGAATGATACCCTCAGAGTTTTTATGTCTGAACATGTTTTGTGACTGAAAACAATACAGAGAGCCTGGCCAAATGCTCAGAGAGCTGAGAGTGGCACTGAGACCCCAACCCTGTTATTATCCATCCATTTTCTAACCACATACCCTGGACAGGGTCACAGGGGATAATGAAGCCTATCACAGGTAGCACAGAGACTAGAGGAGCAGTAGACAACCTTGGGGGTGCCAATATCCAACAGGTTTCATATCCTACCTGACGACTTACTATCCGCCTGAGATCAGGGGCGATTCACCAGAGACCAGGTGTGATGGAAAACCTGCTGGGTACGAGCTTTCCAGGATCAGAATCGCCTGTCCCTGTTCTAGAGTACACTCTAGATGGGATCCCAGTCCATCACCAGGCACAAACAATTACTCACTCACATTCACATAATCATACTCCATGGGCTATTTAGAGACATCAAATTGTCTAACTATAGGTCTATTTCTATAACTGTATAAAAATTGCCGTTCATAAAGAATAAACAAAGAATAACGGATTATGCAGTGGTAATTCTTCATTAGACTTTTAATTTAAATTCTACCAATATACATTAAGCCTATATTTGTTGTTGTTAATTATGTACTTTGCAGGATATCATGAATATATGAGTGGTAAAGAAAGCTACAAAAAATAATTAAACATAGATAGATAAGTAGATCAATAAAAATTCCCAAACAAATATGAGTGATTAGTTTCACTTCAAGTGAAAGCTCTAACATTTAATCCTTCAGGGTATCAATGCTGATCTTATTCCTTGACAGGCATGAAACACTTCATATGAGATCCGAACTAATCGAGTGAATGAAATGATGAAATGTCATCAAACACCTCTCACCGAAGACAGGGAGCTTAGAAGTGTGCTAATGTGCTCATTAGCCTTAGATGTACCACAAAACCCTGTGTGCCGTCGAACTTCGCAGACTTAGAGAATGAAAGGCTGCAGGAAGCAATGCTTTTCTGATTGTCTCAAAGCGGCTCTGTGTTTGAGCAATACTCGGAAATATGTGAGCTCAAGCCCACCTGGGAAAGAAGGAGACATTCTGGCATGTCGTCAACATTTTTCACGGGTGTTTCTGGCCCTGTTGCATCTTCTAACAAAAGTGCAACATGTATGGGTACATAAAAAGTTATGTACCCATAGCCATCCCATATCACGCATGTCTGTTTTCAGATACTGTGTTTGTTTGTAGTACAGCTGGATTTCTTACTGGGTCAGATGTTGGTTACATCACATTCTTCTGAAGTAAGTCACAGTGTGCAGTCAGCCAGCCTCCCTCCCCCCCCCATACACACACATACTATAACGTGGCAGTCTACCACTGTAGTGAGTGTCTGAGATGGAGGTCTGAAACCCAACAGCAAAGAACCAATACTTTATTCACAGACCTATACAGGTTTAGTGGCTGCTGAGAAGAGAAAATGACAAGAAGCTCTGTCTTAGAGAGGTGCAGCTGGTGGTGAAGATCCTTTCATACAGCCTAGGAAGCAGGGACGGATTACGGACCGGGCCAGCGGGGCCGCTGCCCAGGGGCCCTTGGGGTGCAGGGGGCCCGTGGGGCC
>JAODKL010000118.1:25495083-25515693 GCA_026780765.1 Petrocephalus schoutedeni
GGGAGAACATGCAAACTCCACACACATGGAACTGGGCCGGATTCGAACCCTGGTCCCAGAGGTGTGAGGCGGAAGTGATACATAGTCATGTGAGTGGTTTACTTGAACTTCCTCAAAAAAACCAAAACTTCCTTTTTGGTTGTTTTCTAGGGTTTTTTCTTATAAATTCTTAAAAATAAAATGCATTAAGCAATGTGCAAAGCATTTCTGTCATGGGGCAGACTGGGGACAGGGGACCCAGATGCATAGAGACAACTTGTACTTAAGAATGGACTGCCATAAAGCCTTTTAAAAATTTTTGTTAAATAGAATACTGATTCTAATTACGCAATACTGATTCTAATTTGGTGGACTCTAGCACAGGCACACACACACACACAATTTCATATACACATCGCATACTTCACACAGTTATATATCACATCCACCCTTTTTTGACTGGCTTCACGCCCTCATCAAGTACGTTCATCGTTTCTGGTTTTATGCAGTCGTTAGGTGGCCATTTAAGACAGAAGTCAGCAGACTGTCCAAAGAACTCATAAAGCCTTCAGACTGATTTTTTGGTAGCTATTCAGATCAACTCCTTTACTTAAATTGATGGGATTTGCCGTAATATGAGACCGATTAAATTACTAAATTATCACCCAGTACCAATAATCACTTGTGCAGAAGTGGGGAGATAACAAAAACACACACTAAGTGATTGATCATGGCACACCCGGTCACAGGGTAACGAGTGTAGGAAAATACTTAAGCACACAGGAGAAGGCGGGACAGTAGAATGCTTGGTAATCAGACAGACTCAATGCCTAGTAATGTATCAAATTGGTTCTTTGGGTTAAATAGCCTCAGCAATACTGGAACACAGCTGTCAGTATTCAGGTGTCTGTGATCAGGTGAGGGGGCGTGGCTATGGAGAATGATCAGAATCAGTCCTTAGGATCAGTTTTCAAATTTTTGGTTTTGTACATTGAAAACAATTTCAAGTGATACAAAAATGAGTAGCTGTGGCAGAGTAATCTTTACTTAGCTCAATGCCTTTTTGTCTTCATGATGAGTATTTATGTGCTTATTCCACCAGATTCTTTAAATAAATTATACTTTCATATCCATATTATACCTCGATGAGCCAAAACATTATGACACACATGAAGCAAAAAATGTCACATGTCAAGGTCTAGGATATATTAGAGGGCAAACCAACATTAGTTTCTCTTAGTTGCCAATTCTTTTTGGCCAGACAACTGGGTCAGAGCATGTTTGAAACTGCAAGGCTCAGCTGTGCGGAATACATACTGAGGATACATATAACAGGGTGTTGGGTAAGGTTGCCACATGTCCCTTATAATACGGGATCGTCTTGCATAATATGGATCGTCCAGTATAATAAGGAAAACAGCATTTTTTCCAATACATCATGATCCCATATTATAAGGGAGGGGTGGCAGCCCTAGTGTTGGCCAACTTATCAATGCGAGCTGGGAATGATGGTTACCCCATATGGTGGAAACCAACAGAAGAGCTTCTGTTGTGCAAATGGAAGATAAGGTTACAGGAGTAATATGTCACGACTTCCAACACAGTGCATTGAGCCTTGCTGCGTATGGCTTGACACCTACTTGGCCGTCCACATGATGCACAGTAACAGAAAATGGGATGGTTTGTGGTTTTTCTCTCTCAGTAAGTACTCACCACAGCTGACCATGAGCACCACAAAAGCCTTGCTATTTCAGAGATGCTCTGACCCAGTTGTCTGGCCATAAAATGTAGGCCATTATTAAAGTCACTTGTGTTTTTACCCCTGCCCAGGTCTTCTGAATTCAACATGTCATCTATGAGTACCATGGCTTAAGGTGTAATATTCCTCAGGCCGTGACACTTGACTACTTTTATGACGTGGTCATCAGTCAACGTTATTCATTTAATGTGGGGGTGGTCATAATTTTTCAGCTCGTTGTATAAGGCCATTGTGGCAAAATTTCTCTCGTACTACTAAAATTAAAAAGCAGAAAATGGTTTTAATGTTTTAGCTGCAGCATAAATGCTTTGTTTATTTGCAGTGTTATACAGGTAAGCAATTAGCTACGAAGAATGTAACAGTTTTGTGCACGCTTTCATAATACATTATTGGGGATATGCATAAATTAATTATGTTAATATTCAAGCAGTGTAACAATTATAGGTAGTTTCTAGTTGTTATCCACAGAAGTCAATTTCAGTAATAATGTATATTTTTAAAACGGATGCAGCCAGTGCACCAGTTATATTGTTCATCCTCTTCTTCAGTGCTTCCTAGCCTTGAGTGTGTGGACTTCTCACCAGGTTGGTAAGGATGTTTATAGCATGTAAACAAGAGCTAAAAGCACGAGTTGGCTTTTAAGGTATAAGGACATTGTATGTGTATATGACACCTTCAGGTCTTCAGCTGGTAGGCTGATTTAATGTTTGTTTCTTGTTATTTGCAATTCAGTGTTTGCTTTTGGTGATAGCATTGTGTGGGTGGCTGTTCTAACCTTCATTCTCAAACTACAGACACAGCACAGTGGTTGTCACATAACTGGCAGCTTTATTCACAATACAAATATCTGAATAGTATCTTGTGTCCACTGGTGTTTAAGGATTCCTTTGGTTATAGTTGTAACATATAAGCAGAAAGCATCATTACCAAATATTTTAACAAATATTTCATTACATGTATTTTATTTTTAAGACACTTTTGGTTAATGTGGTTTAGTTTTTTTAAAACTGTTTAACTTCTATCTAAGTATCTTGTGTATATGCCTGAAGCTATTTACAAGATGTGTTGCAGTTGCCTGAGATTTGCTGGAGAATTTATTGACCATTTAAAAGTGCACAGTAACAATAACTAGAAACTACTGTAAGCTATATAGGCTCTTAAAAATGTGTTAAATTGTGAAGAAAATGACTGATGTTGAATAGAGTTAAGTGCATTTTTTTACCCATTGTACATTTGACTCACTGCATGATTTCAAATAAAATCAAGGGTAATCATACATCAATTACCCCCTGTCTACAAATTTGAATAAAACAATCATCTGTTTAATAGCACACAGCAGCTACCCAAACACTGAAAGAATATTAATCAGGGACAGCATTAATTTAGGAGGCGGGTTGTCTGGCTGCTAATGAGAGCATATGGAGAACACTTTTTGAAATGATAAAGGAATAGGATGTACACTCTCTGTGTGCAGCACTAAATCCTCCCAAAAATCCTCGACTGGGGGCCTACAGTTGTACCTGCCCATGCTTTACAGTTTACACATGAATATGCAACAGCCCTGAAAAGGCTGGAATCTAATGACTTTTGTGTTTGCATTAGCCTAAGTACCCGTGACTGTTGTGTACTTTCTTCTAGGTGGTAGGAGAAGGGGCATGAATTGTTTGCAAAACAAGAAGTTCCCTCGCTATGTCTCACTTTTTATGTGTAACTAATGAAAAACAGATATTTCACAACCGCCCCTACAGGATGCCAGAATAGTATAGAATACATTTTCACTTTCATAGACATGGAAGTGAGAATCAGCCAGTGCCAAGGTTTGGTAGCATGCGCTGGAATAGCACGTTGCCGCACCCACCACATGACGAAACATCTCGGGATTGGCAACCCCCCCCACGCAGCCATTCAGTCCAGTCCCACCCTCTGGAGATGGCCATCCATCTGCTGCAGCCAGGTGTTACATGGGCGTCCCCTCAGCCTGGTCCAACCTCTTGGATACTCTGCAAGGAGGATCCTATGAGCCGGATCATCCTCAGGGAATCGCACCACATGGCCGTAGTGTCTCAACTGGCGCTCCCTCACAATGCAGGTAATGTGCCTCATTTGGGACTCCTTGAGCAACCGATCATTTGGCACAAAGTCAAACCTGCAGTATCAAAGGATACAGCACCAAAGGAGTCCAGTCTTTGTTTCAGGTCACTGGATAACATCCATGTCTCGCAAGTATAAAGCAAAACGGAGCACCAGGACTCTAAAGACTTGGACCTTCGTCCACTTGCAAAGATATCGGGAGTGCCACACACCCTTTTACAGTGACCTCATGACCCCCCATGGTCTCATAAATCCATCTAGTGACTTCATAGGAAGAGTCACTAGAGACATGAGTGCCGGTGCTGAGGTTTGTGAACCTATCAACGCGGTCAACACTCTCCCTGCAAACAGATACACAGCTGATGGCTGTGCCTAAGAGGTCATTAAAGCCCTGGATCTTAGTTTTTAACCAGGACACTTGCAACCCCAGACAATCAGACTCTGCAAAGATCACAGCATCGTCAGCAAAGTCAACATCAGTAAATCTTTCCTTGCCAACCGAAGCTCTGAAGCCACTGGACCCCTCAAACCTGCCAAACACCCAGTCCAAGCAAGCATTGAACAGAGTAGGAGCAAGAACACACCTCTGGCGAACCCCAGAATCAACTGGAAAGAGTGGTGTTATCCCCCTGTAATTGCTGCAATCCAGGCGATCACCCTTTCCTTTCCAGATAGGGACAACATGTTTTCCAGTCAGTTGGGATGATCCCCGTCTCCCAAATGGAAGCAAATATTGCTTGCAATGTCAGGAGGACAGCCTTACCACCAGCCTGGAGTTCACCCCAGATACCACAGATCCCCAAGGCCCTCCCCACCCCCAGCTGATTTACCACCCTCATTGAGATTGGGTGGTTCACAGCTGATTAGTGGGTCAGCCTCAAGAGCCGTGGACCCAGAGATGTCCATCATCCTGGCTGGAGGAGCAGCTTTAAACAACTGCTCAAAGTAGCCGGCCCAGTGGGTCACAGCTGCACTGCCATCCGTAAGGACTGTTCCATCATCTGCCATGATTGCTACTCTCCAAGGAACAGATTCAGATGTGCGTAATGCTTTGATTCCTCTGTAAGCAGGACGTGGGTCACTAGACCACAGATGATGTGTGCCCTACTCACAGATTCCTCTAACAAACACCTCCTTGTCTTCCCTCAGAGCCCCAACAGCTGTCCTTCACAGCTCTCAGTACAGCCTGGAATTGCCACCAAGCTGTGCACTGTGACACCTCTTGATAATATCCAGCCCTGCGAGATGAAACACCTCCTTCTGGGGACACTGACAACACCAATACAACCCATGGCAACCTTAAGGGTCTTATCACGGAAGGTCTCTCACATCACATTTAAGTCAGCAGCCGCACCCAAGTCTGCTAGTTCTTCACTCAAACTGCGTGCAAACCCATCAGAGACAGCTTGATCTTGGAGTCTGGCAAAGTTCAGACTCGTTATCCTAGTAGGAGGCAACCTACTGCACCTGAGCTGAATCTCAGCAACAACAAGTCTGTGGTCTGAATTGACAAACTCGGCACTTCTGTAGACTCTGGAGCCTCCAGCATTTGGCAACGAGGATGTCATTGATCTCCTTCGCCACACCACCAGTATTGGAGAACCAAGTCCAACAATGTGGCTCAGGGTGCTGGAACCAGGATTCAGTGTCCTGCAGCCCTTAACCTTTTGCAAAGTCGAGGAACTTGGAACTTTCACCTCGGTTGCCTGACCCATGGGGACTGACACAATCCTCGTTGCCAGCCCTATCGGTGCAAGTGGTCTCATTGAAGTTGCCCATGACCAGAGGGGTGTCACCTCGTGAGCACCCATCAACTACCGATTGGAGCTATGAATGTTTCCCTTATCGAGACATCACTCACTGCAGTCGGAGCATATACTGAGACAACAGACACCCAACAAACACCCAACGAGTGCCTTAGCCTGAGTCTCATGATACGCTGGTTGAAAGGAGTGACGTCAGACACCACTGGGAGGAGCCAATCCACCACAGCAATAGCAACTCCCTACGCCAGTGCAAAGAGATATTTTATTTGTATTATTGGTGTATTTAATTGTTAATATGATGACATTCTTGCATTTTTCACTAAAGGCTGCATAACCCTTCTTCCTTGACATCGCACAGTCTTTATTTTATTCTGAATTTGCTGAAGTACCTTTAATAACAGCGCTTTCCTGCATGGGTCTCTTTCTGCCTCATCATTCACCAGCACCACAAGTCTGCTGTTGGCCCCAAGCACATCACATCACTCTATGCAGCGCATACAGCAAAACGGAACTGAGTGTCTGGAAGCCGGCACATTGGAGGAGGTGTGTGCTAGTTTTTGGTGTCAAGGGTAAGATCTGTGGCGTGATTGATTGGCCTTTCTTGATTGCTGGAAAATGGGGAAAAAAAACTTTCCTGTGCTTGTGGTTGGAGTTACTGGCGTTACAACTTGAGAGAAGTACCACTCAAAGCAAGGTGTTGCCATTGCATTATGGCAAGGTTTCAGGAATCCTCTGTTTTCTGTGCTGGTGCATGTTTTGACATCTTTCCTCCATACTTTACTAGAAAATTCCCTTCCATTTTCATTGTGTAATTCGGTAACATCCAACAGGCAAGCTCCTTTTCTATTGATTTTGCCAAAGTGAGAATGTAGTCCCACAAAGCAGTAATATGCCATCATAAACTGCAGTTTAACATTTTTTCTGTGTTTTATTAAAACAAGGAGACTACAGGTTGGAAAGTGACCAGTCACATGTTGATTGTGATCTTTTCCAACGTGGCTTCATTAGATTTTGGTCAGTAGCGTCAACTCCACAAATGACTACGTAGAGGCGATAGTGCTACCCATTTGAATCTGTGTATCAGTCTATACCACACAGGATAGATCATTAAAGTCTCTGTCATTACTGTTTTTCATGTTACACTCTTTTGTTATGTTTTTTTCACTAATATAAAACATTCAGGCTTAACAGAATGATAGAGGAAGTACAGTACTGTGCATAAATCTTAGGCAGTCAAAGAAAATAACATCTGAATGATCTCCATGTTGGTATAAAACTGTGTCTGTCTGTCAGAGCGTGTCAGCTTAGCCAAACTTCTGCTAAAATCACCCCAGTATTTGCAGCAACTATCTAATACACCAATGTGTTTTCTGAGCTGAGATGCCCCTGAGGAGAGATTTGGCATCCAAAGCAGTGTTCATCTAGTCATCCACCAAGATATCAGTAACTTTTTGGAGAACAGAAGGAATTTTTGTAATTTTTCTATTGTGACTCGTAAATTGCATATTTTCTAATTTTCTGAGCAAATACAGTATATACTTGCTGGCCAGATAGTTTAAAACATTTTCTTTAGCTAACTAAGATGTTTCCTTAGTACTGTGCATGGCTTATGTACTTTCCTCATAATACCTCAACCACATTTAAAGTAATCAAGGGTGTAGATCTACACATGGACATTGACGTTTGATTTTAATTGGGTTTTTTTATTTAATATGATACTCTTGACTGAATAAGCGATTTAATGATGGAAGGTATGTATGTACTAATGCATGCAGAAGCTGGTGTAAATGGGGCTTTTAAAATTGTTGCAAGGAAGAAAGAGCCAGTGGCATTTGAAAATTGATATCTCGTGTAATTAGTGTTGCAAAGATACTTTGACTTGATTTGTCCTTTGTATCAATAGTATTATATATATTTTTTGTGTTATTTAATATCTTTTTGCTGAAACCCTCATTGGCATTTGTAGGCATATTGCAAGGGACTGAAACTTCTCTTAGTTTGTTGTTTCATGTCTGGCTACTTCACTCCTCAGGCTTGTGTAATTTTTGTGAACTTAGTGAGTTGAAAAGCACAATCAGAGATTTTGATGTGAAGAATCTCTTATTAAAATCAGGCCTTTCTCTGTATAATTTTTAATATAATGTAATCCAGGTAGCGGTAAAGTGTCTTGTTCTGTAAGTCACTTCTCTCCTCAAGGCTAGGGGAGGCCTATTAGTTTTGCATATACTTCAACGTTTGAGTTCCAGTGAGTCATTCCACTTTTGCTAATGCCTTACCTGTGTCAACAGAAGCTTCTGGTACTTTCGGGTTCATGATGCTAGCATAATTGTATGTCTTACGGATTTTATGGTAGCGTGGCTGCTTCCAAGGTGCCCAATGCCAATTATTGATGTTTTCCTGTTAAGGAAAAAGAAATGCATTTCTGTACTGGCTTCATTATGTGAAAAGGAGACATATCAACTTACCGAATGAGTTGTGTTTGTCCTTCAGTTTTCCGTTTGTTTTTTTATTTGAAACAGCATAATGTTGCTGCCAGCTACCTTCTCTTCGGCCCACATTAACCTTTGAACTGTTTGAAAATCTGGGGCTCTTTTTATGTAACAACTCCACCGATCCACTTTTAATGTCACGGACAGATAAGAGGTACATGCAAATGAAATATGCTGTATATCGCAGCCAGCACAATGCAGAATATGTTGCCATGGAAATGAGATTTGTTAGTTGAAGTGACACATTTTCGTGATGTGTGGAGTGCTTCCTAAGAAACGTTACGTAAGCCCCCCCCCCCCCCAATCCAGTGGTGAACTTGCATGGGCAGGTGCTCTTTGTACAAAAACCAAGAAGATAGTACCAAGTAGAGAGAGGAAAGGGTGAGAGATGAACCTTAGCTCAGTCTGGTTTCTGCTGAGATTCCCAGTCACGGCCGGCTCCTTCAGCAGGGTAGTAACTGCACGGGTCACCGGGTTTCCCCTCCGCGGGAGGCTGGAGGGACAGAGACTCTTGCTGCAGCAGTCACGGCCACTTCACTAAGGATAGCGCGATGCCCTCGAACCCGTTTCTTCGAAATATTCGAACATGAATTACATTTGGGTTAAGAAGGGAGACTTTTGAGGCATGCAAGGCTGAAAATGAAACGTCTTACCTTTATGTTTTGTAAGGCGGTGGCCTGGTGGGTCGCCTTATGGCCTCACACTGTCTGGATTTGGGGGTTTGAATCATGCCACACTCGTGTGGAGTTTACGGGTGTCCTGTGGGTTTCCGTTGGTTACTCTGGTCTGATGTGGTTTGGCATCCTATCCAGGGTGTTGATATGTCCTCTGTTTGAAAGATGGTGGAGTTTCATTGTAAGCATCAGTCTCTGTTGTGGAGAATAACACATTTTATTTAACTGTACAGACTCTAATGAGTCTGAATGCCCTCATTCTAGGAGAATAGATGTTGGAGTACAAGATGCAGGATATTTAATAATAATCAGATCTGTATGTATCTTGGTATAACAAACCCTAACCCGACATCCTGTTTGCTTCTGTCTCCAAAGATGCTGAGTAAGAGAAGGTGAAAAACTGTGAATAAAAGAAAGGAAAATGTCTTTTTATTTGTTTTCTTGTATATCTAGATATGGTGCTTCTGTATATCTTTTTGTATTTTCCTATATGCAGTAAGGTTTGAATAGATACCCTTCAGTAGAGCATCAAATCGAAATGTAAATGGCCCCGGGCATCTATGCTCAGAAGAGGCCATCCTGTCACAGTTCCCCTGCTTAGAGAGAGACCCGAAGAGGAGGAGTAGCTTTAGTTGGCTGTGAGGGGACACGGTGAAGATTATGCAAGCCCACCCTGCCACAGCCTTTGTGCAGGAAAATGCCCATTAGCTGTCTTGTGAGCAGTTCTACTTTACCCTGTATTCATTTTCTGCAAATGGCGGGGGGGATTGAGAGTGCAGATAAGGTAAGATACACTTTATTGATCTCAGGGGGAAATTCTCGATAATCGGACACCTATGTGAACGCAGCCCCCCCACCACCGGAAGCTATGCAGGAGAGATTCCCACATTTGTGAAATTGGCCGGGGTCAGCATGGCTGGGGTGCAGTGGCTGAGCCTCAGCATGGGTGAACCACCTTCATAATCAGTACCTCCCCTGGGGGGGGGGGATAGGGACAGTGTGCAGGCAGGCTGCAGGTTTTTTATCTTCCAGTTGAGACTTGTGACGTTTTCGCGTGCACCAGGCCGCCCTTTGATCGAGCAGTTTGGATGCGATGGCCGCCCAGCCTTTAAAGATCCTCTGAGCATTAAGTTTTAAAGTGTGTTTCAGCCTCAGATCTGACTCTAATGTGCTCAGCTGGAGGAGATGGCAGGCTTCAGGGCGGATGATGATAACATAAGGGCTGCTTATATAAATCCGTCCATCCATTCATCTGTATTTCACAACGTTCATCCTGGTGATGGTCCTGGAGCTTACATAAAAAAATCAATAGGTTTTCCCAGTTATAGGTCAGTAGATTTCCTTGTTTTATAGTTTCTCGTTAAGGAACATTCAGGTTTTATTTCAGTCAGATTATTTGCTAACACTTTACTTAAGGCCATGTTTCTAGTCATTTTTAAACACATTCATAACAAATAACAATGCATTCATAAAGCATTATATTTGTCAAAGGGCATAATATAGCCATGTGTATTATGCATTATGCATGCTTTATGAAGCTCACAGAGGGTCACAGAGGGTATGCTGCCAGCCCATGTCGTGCGGATTGCCTTTCACTGGAGCATGAGTGCCTCCCAACGAGGTGATCGTGTCACAATCACATAGGTCACAAGTTCTGCATCACTTCTGTGAGTTTTGCTCACAGTGCAATGCAAACCTCACTGCTGTCAGAGACCGGCTGAGCCTCATTTTGTGCTCTGCATTGAGAAATCTCTAGTGAGAAATCTCACACTATCAACAGGGTGAAGAAAAAAAATCTCCAGCCCCTCCCACCCTTCTCAGTATTTCTTTCAGCTGATGCCCTCTAGGAAGCACTATGGGTCCCTACCTGCCAAAATATCCCGTTTTAAAAGTCCCATTTTTTCCCCAACTGCAGTAAGGATGTTGGACACATTTGCACTGATATTTCCTTTATCAGTCCTGTAAATATTGGCTGTAAATTTTATTTGTGAATTTTGGCTAGTGGTATCTATGAACATTCTGCTAGTCATTGTCTTTTTTTTTTTTTTTTTGTCACGCCGATTGCCCAACGTGATGTTGCTACCTAGCAGTTTCATGTTATGGCCAAGGTTGATTCCAGCTTCCCTACCAAGCTGTCATTAAAATTATTCTGATTCTTTGTCTTTAGGTCCATTTTGACTTCAGGTCTTTTGATGAGCTTGTGGAATTTCTGCGTTGGTCATTTGTAGAAAAATCCACAGTAGCCTTGGGCTGGGCTCTGTCAAAAGCTTTTCTGTCATTTGAGATTGGAGCTTTGCATGTGTCCATTTCTGTTCGCCCCCCCCCCCCCCCCCCCGAGGCCTAAGCGCCACATAGCCCCTTTCGGTTTGGTATTCAAAGATTGATATCTAGTT
Source organism: Petrocephalus schoutedeni (assembly GCA_026780765.1). Taxonomy (NCBI): domain Eukaryota; kingdom Metazoa; phylum Chordata; class Actinopteri; order Osteoglossiformes; family Mormyridae; genus Petrocephalus; species Petrocephalus schoutedeni. Next base: position 25,506,235 of record JAODKL010000118.1, read on the forward strand.
TTGTCCTCCAAGCTTTTTTTGCAGCATGGAAACACATTGTCGGCGGTTGCCTGCTTCAACGATTTTGGTCATTGTCCTTCCTCGTGGTCCAAGAGGTGTTTCACTGCTAGCAGGATGTCACATTGCAGCAGGAACATATCATCTGGCCAGGAGGATAGAAATGCAGGCCGGCTGGTCCCTGCGCCAATGAGATGGACCAATAAAAAGGCCACTAGTAGCAGGGTGGAAAGGGACATGAGGAGAGGCATGAGGAGGGACAATGAGGAGACATTTAGCTGAAGTGTTTCAATATGGGTGGCTCAGCAGCTAGGTGGTTAGCACTGGTCTCCAGGGCTGGGCTTATGAATTCTTAGTCTGGCTCGGAGTGTGTAATGTTTATAATCACTCTAAGACTAAATTGCCCATGGTCTGTTTTAAGGTGGGCTGGCATTTAGTACAGGCACACTGTGATCCTGTACTGCTAAAGCAGTTATGAAACATGGTTGTTCCAGTACTGTATTCACCGAATAGGAAAATGCTGATTTTAAATAATAAGGTTATCTAATAAGATTTCTCAAAGGTGTTTATGTGACATGGTTTTATGTTGGGGTGGCATGGTGATGCAGTGGTTAGCACTGCTGCCTCCCACCTTTGGGACCGGGGTTCCTGGCTTCCATGTGTGTGGAGTTTGCATGTTTGCATGTTCCCCCACAGTCCAAAAATATGCTGAGGCTAATTGGTGCTGCCAGATTGCCTTTAGGTGTGGGTATCTCGTGTGTGAGTGTGCCCTGCATTCCCTGCCTCGCGCCTGTATCTTCCGGGACCCCCTGCAACCCTTGGCAGGATAAACAATTTCAGAAAATGGATGGATTTTATGTTGTTTTGAATTACCCATAATGCGTTGCTGCTACGGACATGGCCAGAGTTTCTGAGTATTTCTGTGTTGGACTAGTCAGTTCTTTTCTCTCTCTTTTAACCCCATAGCACTACTTCCTGGTTATGTTTGGCCATGATGGACAGAAGCCTCTGGAGCTGCGAACAGAGGAGGAGCTGGACTGTGACGAGTGGGTGGAGGCCATCCAGCAGGCCAGGTACTCCGGCTCGCACTCCAAGGCCTCCAGATCTCTCACACCTTCAAACAACTCATGCCAGCCATCTACTCCAGTTCTGTACCACCCCATCACCTCCTGCCTTTCCTTTCTAATGGGGTTCATTACCTTAAAAACCCACAGGGGAATCCCCCAAGATGAAGAACGTGCTATATACACCGAGTTGCTAGTTTTTACCCAGTGTTCAGTGACTAACAAAGGTTAACTGTTGTTATTATTAGCTGTTATTCTGTGGTGTACTAGCTGTTAAATAATAGATGTTTTGCATAGCAGTTTGCCAATGGGGGAAGTGAGTCAAACGCGTGTGTGGCGCCGGGTCTCTGTCTAGCTTTTGCGCCTGTTTTCCGCATCTTTAATTCATACGATAAATGAAAGGGCTGCCGATCCACGCCAGATGCACATCTGTCCACTGCTGACGTTATATTGTCTAGATGTCAGTGTTTCAATGCACTGTTTGTCTTATTGAAGGATTGTCGTGAAATATTTAATATTAGGGCTGTATGCGGTTTACATGTATTTTAGCTGACACCTCAGTCGGCAAACAATATATAACACGGTGGATGGACAAATGTACTTTTATTTCGAGTTAATTTGATGCAGTTCTGTTCTATTTCTCAAGAACAGCCCAGTGTCCGGGATTCAAATTTAAAAAAAGAATGAATAAATTGATGACAATGGGAGAAAAACGATTCTTTTGATCATTGCTAATAAGCATCGGAAGCCTTGTGCTTTTTTTGTATTTTTATTTTCGCCCAGAATTGAAAAAGAAAGCTTCGTTCAATGGCAGTCAGCAGAGGGACTTGTCATTCTGACGTCAGACCAGTGATCAGTCATAGTCGATTCAGCATGATAACTGTCACGTCCATCCCAGCCCGGCATATTCAATGCCGCAGTTTCCCTCGGACGTGGCTCTAACCCAGCCACACCTGAGCCCTATTAGACTGACCTCACGTCCTGCCCTCTTGTTGGTCACTCGTTACTGCCTGGTGTTTGTTCCTCTCGTTACCCCTGTAGTGCTCCCTAATCCAGTGCTCGTCAGTCTGGTCATTGTTGCTTGTTGTGTCCTTCCACCCCGTGTGCTTCCGAAATAAACATCCCCTACGAGGGGTTTCTCTGTTGCATGCCGCCTCGTGGGTCGTTCTTGCTCCATGGGCGTGACAATGACACTGAATCCATGGAGCCAGATGAATACTGATCTAGTAAGATTTCATTCTATGCACTTTTTCTTATTACCTGCCATACTGGGTTTTTTTGTATTGTCATTTTTTCAACAATGTTGGCATGCCCAGTGGGGGTTGGGCAACCAACTGACCTTGGACCCTCAGAGGTTTTTTTTCTCCCTACTTGGGAGTTTTTGGTTTCTCTCCTTTGCTGTCAATTGTCTTTCTTTCTTTCTTTCTTTCATTCATTCTCTTTCATTCTCTCTGTTTTGCATTTTTCTTTCTTACAGATATTGTGACGTATCACGACACACCCAGGTAATGTGCCTTGGGGTAACTCTGTTAGGAAAGGTTCTATATAAATATTAATTGAATTGAATATGCAGTTTTATAACTCCATCCGTTCATCTTCCAAATCTGGAAGAGGGTCACAGTGGGTTTATATCACATATCTTTGGGCATGGGGAGAAAATTTAAGAAAGAACATGCATACGTGCTCTGCTTACTGAGTCATGCTGTCCCATAATTGGAGAAGCTGAAAGCTGTAGCTTAAAGACAGTAATTAGTCTAGCGGCATGTCTATGTGCTGCGAGCAGAAACCTGCATCACAGTGGGAGAACATGCAGACTCTACTCAGAGAGAACCGCCAACCTTGGAGGTGCGAGTCAGAAGTCCCACCCATCGAGCCGCAGCACTGCCTGCTATACATATCTGAAGATTGTGAATTTTCAACATGTTGCAACTTTATTACAGTTAGCACATGCAAGACCAAGCTACCTATATCAGGGTAAAAACATTGTGTGATTGAACCTACATTCTGGAGGCTGTCTGTATTTGGTTGCAGCGATCATGTTAGCTTGCTCCGTGTTTTGTCAGGCCCACAAAGAAGACAAATGCAGGACAGATAGCACCCTTTATTACCGCTGAATGTGGCAGGCAAATGATAATGAGAAGGTTGCGTGTGAATGAGCCAGACTGACTCAGCCAGTCTGGTGTAGCCCACGCATTGTTCAGGCGGAAGCAAACAGTCTCTTTCCTAACAGTGACAATCTGTTATGTCTGTTGTGACCTTTTTTTTGTTATGTAGTATACTATTAGCATTTTGATCTGGCAGGAGACTCCTAACAATGATGCAGTTTCCCCCAAACATAAAGATTATGCCGTTGAATGACTCCCATATGACGCATACACTAAAACACCCTGGCTGTACACCTGCAAGCACCTCGAAGATGAATGCCTGAGGTCTGACATCCAACTGAAGCGAAAAACGCATCATTATGAAGGCTTAAGGTCCACTGGTAATCAATCAGTGTTCAAATCGCCTTCCGGAGATATCAGTGTCAGAGGCACGGTATTGAGAGTTGGATACTGCCCTCTGTAGCACAGAGTGCTCTGTTTAAAAAAACCACAGTACATTAAGGAAGCACAACACCTCAAGAGAACACTACACATTTAAAAAGGAGATTTGCTTAATTTTTTGTCTTAATGTTTTTGTGGCATCTTTTGTTTTAAGTGTTGAGTTTTAAGTTGGTAGCCCATCATCTTTTGGGAGTAAGCGTTATAGTTTGAGTGTTTGGAACCTCAAACACAGCCCGTATCTCCTTTCATGGTCTGCAGCTACTCTGACATCATCATTGAGCGTGAGGTGCTGATGCAGAAGTACATCCACCTGGTGCAGATCGTGGAGACAGAAAAGGTGGCAGCCCACCAGCTTCGCCACCAGCTGGAGGACCAGGACACTGAGATTGAGAGACTTAAAGCAGAGGTAGGTTCTGGAAAATACTGTGGAAACAGGTTGATATTGATGGTTTATTTCTTGGATAGCAACCTCTGGAAACTGAGGTTTTGTCCCATCCTGGAGGATACTGACACTGAGACTAGGAGCTAAAGTTGCCACCAGCCTGGAGCTAGAGGGCACTGATATATACCATCTAGAAGGGCCACTGCTTGGGATTGAAGTTGTTCTTGTGTTTTGTAGTCGAGGAGAGTCCAAATGATGCAGTGGGCAGGATAAGAGAGGTTGGCAATTATCCTGTTTGCTTGTTTTTTGGCATTGGAGTTGTGAAGGTCCTGGAGGGGGAGAGCAGGTCCAGAGCTGATGATATTCAGAGCATACTGTGATGCGTTGGAGTCTGGTCTTTTCCTGTTTTGCGATGGGTCCAGACTGGATAGAGTATGATGATGTACGGATGGACTCAATGATGGATAAAGGCCCTGTAGAATTGTGCTGTCATAGTCTGAGGAAGGCTGAACTTCTCTAGCTACTGTAGGAAGTACACCCTCTGATGTGCTTTCTTGATTATGTGAACAGTATTGTTCTCCCACATAAAGTCCTGGGCGATTATTTTTCCCGGGAATTTGAAGGACTTTGATTGTATTCACTGTTCAGGTGTTGAAGATGTCTGCAGTCATCTCGATTATCTTCAAAGCATTAAACTCCAGATTATTATCACTGCATCAGGACATCAACCAATATACCTCCTGTCTATATGCAGACTAATCATCATAGTATATAGGTCCAGTGATCTTATCTAGGTATGAAGATGGGCCCACTACCTGATTAACCGTGGTGAAAATACATACCAGTTTTAACTCATCGCAGGGCAATTTGGACAGATTGAATTAACCAGCACATATAATCTTTTGAGCTGGCTCCCCTTCCCAAGGCTATCATGGAATTCTCTTTACAAATTACTGTAGTATTCCAAGACCTGAATCATGTGACAACATTGTATTTGAATATTGGGGGAAATCTTTGACAAAAGTAAGAACTAGAATAAAAATGGAATGTTTTTACATTTCTGATGTATTGATACAGTACTGATATACACGTCTGGTGAATTGATCTCTTACCTTAGATCATTGTCCTAAATAAGACAAAGGAGAGGATGAAGCCATACCAGGTCAATCTGGAGGAGGAGGATCCAGATATTAAGAAGATCAAAAAGGTACACTGTTGATGCATATGTCTGTAGTTACTCGAGCTTGCTTCTGTTGATTCTTCATTAACATCTGCGGGAAATGCTAGGCCTGCACGCCCTCGCAGCTGTTTGCACCCTAACTGCAGCCACGCCTCGTGCTGTCTCCATGCAGGTGCAGAGTTTCATGCGCGGCTGGCTCTGCAGGCGGAAGTGGAAGATCATTGTTCAGGACTATATCTGCTCTCCCCATGCAGAGAGCATGAGGAAGAGGAACCAGATCGTCTTCAACATGGTGGAGGCTGAGACAGAATATGTCCTGCAGCTCTCCATACTGGTCAATTGTTTCCTGCGACCATTACGTATGGCTGCCAGTTCAAAGAAGCCTCCCATTAGCCATGATGATGTGAGCAGTATCTTCCTCAACAGGTTAGATGGAAACCAGGCTATTATTTATCTGAGTCTGCATACTAATGTCTGTGCTTGTTGTAATTTTTTTTTCATTTATAATTCATTTTTTTCTATTTTCCAGTGAGACAATCATGTTTTTGCATGAGATTTTCCACCAAGGATTGAAGGCAAGGATAGCCAACTGGCCGACATTAGTTTTAGGTGAGTGCTAAGTTGTTCCTTGGTGATTTTTGCCATCTCATTTTTCACTGAGTGATGTCATGGACTTTCTCTTAATATAGTGGAGCCAGCCCAAGGAATTTAGACCAAAAAAGAATTCAGACCTGTGCATAAGTCCAGTCTTGTGCACAAGTAGGAATTAATCAACTTTAATTGTTCTGTCCCCACTGGCCTATAGCTGACCTCTTCGACATCTTGCTGCCGATGCTGAACATCTACCAGGAGTTTGTGCGCAACCACCAATACAGCCTGCAAGTTCTAGCCAACTGTAAGCAGAACCGCGACTTCGACAAGCTGCTGAAGCAGTATGAAGCCAATGCGGCCTGCGAAGGCAGGATGCTGGAGACCTTCCTCACCTACCCCATGTTCCAGGTAGACCCCTTAGTTAGAAAACCCAACAGTACCTCAGAACCCAACTCGCTCTTCTTTCCAGGGGCATTGAAGGGGTATGGGTACCCTGGCCGATTCTGGGCACCCTGCTCCTTATAGGGGCTCCTGAATAGGAACATCTATAATAACTTTATACCCCTGCAGATTTTACTGTGGGGTCCCACCCCCTACCCCCCACGGTAAATTTACCAGTGATTCACCCCAAAGTGTATTGTGAGGACCAATAATTCTTCATGACATTTTGTCAGGGGGTGCAGAATTTCTAGCTCCTCCTCTGGTTCTTTCTGATAATCTGGGGCATTTAAAAATTTGGATTCTAAGCAACAAAGTTTTACATATGCATTATTTAGTTTTTTTTTCTTCAGAATTTCAGTGGAGTTTAGTATACATTGGTAATAATATACATAGCGCCAACATTACAGGTTTAGATTAAGATATTATTTCAATAATGGTAAACATTCAGTGTTGTCTGCTGATATTTCATGTTTCATAAATAGAAAGCCAGTTGTAAAAATTGTGCTTCATGTGAGATCAAATTTCCGTTGTGTGTGAGGATGGAAATCAGGACATGCATAGCCAGTTTATTGGGTACTCGGGTTTGCACCCATGCCATTGTCTAAAATCTGAATAGACATTTTTTTTAAATGCTCGATTACGGATGTTATTCTTCAGTAAAATCTGAAAGCACAAATTCCCATTTTGAACAATAAATATTATCTGTGGTAGGGGTACAAGCATGAAGTGGTGAAATGATTAAAGCAGGAGCATCAAATCATAAAGTGATAAATAATCAGACTCATAAATGAGGCATAGTGGTGTTCCATTGGTGCTGGTCACCGTGGTTACGCTAGTGTAGTGACTGATCCCCCCTGACTCGAACAGATCCCTCGCTACATCATCACCCTCCATGAGCTGCTGGCCCACACACCCCATGAGCACGTGGAGCGCAAAAGTCTGGAATTTGCCAAATCCAAGCTGGAGGAGCTGTCCCGGTGAGCCCAGAATACACTCAGAAGGGGCGTGTGTGTGTGTGTGTGTGTGTGTGTGTCAGTCTGTCTGTGTGAAGGAGAAGGTTCATGAATCAGATGTGAAGTATTCCAATTATTACCTCTTGTGATCTTCAGCTGGGACTGTGGCTGAATGTATGTAGGGTATTATGGAATTAAAATGATTATTAATCTGTATAAATAAATAATAAAGCAGCGGTAATGTGGCTGTTTTCATATGTAGCTCATAAATATATCATTTACAGGTAGTTAAATACCAGTGGGAAAAACATGTTCTAGTTATGTGAGAACCATTGATTGAACAATGGAGAATTTAGGAGAATCTGAATCCACCATCAAACATTTTGTGCTGTACAGAGTAACAGGGGAGGGTCTATCCAATACAGCATAGGGGCCAAGGCAAGGGTACTCTGTGGATGGGATGCTAGTACTTCACAGAATACAGGCAAGAGATAGCAGTTAACTACATGTGACAGGAAACCAGAGTAACCAAGCAAAAACAGATGACACAGGAAAAAAACATGCAAACAGGATCTGAACCTCCAGTCCTGAAGGTGTGAGTCAGTAGTGATGCCCAATGATTCACTATGCCAACAGAGATTTTGTTTAAATGATTTACTAAGTTTACGCTGATTCTGTTGAGAAAACAACACATGACTGTGTAATGCTTGCAGTAAAATTAGTGTAATTACTGTAACAATGTCATTCCACAGAGATAAAGATAAAGATATATATTAGTCATGAATCCTGCATTATTCTTAAACAGCCATGGTTGTTATGATTCATTTCCAGTTTTGGCCATTGATAAAAAAGCTGGCTTCTGATTTGAATGTATAATGTTTATAGCAGGGGTGCCCACACTTTTCCTGCTTGCTAGCTACTTTTAAAATGACCAGGTCTAAATGATCTACCTACATTAAAAAATGCTGAATATATGTTTTTTTATCTATATACTGAGTATACTATATATATATATACAGTATATGTTGGCGAACCTTTCATCACTGCATGAGCCCTTACAGCACAATACAATCCAATACATTTATGGTTTCTTACTTGGTCCGGCTCCCCCACTCATTTTGTATATCCTTTTTTTAGTAGATGTAAATTGGAAGGCTAGCTGGGTTACTTTGCTTGCTGGAGTTTCATATCAGCTTGCAATATATTCAGGTTTTCTGCGTGGTGACGTGTGTGATTTTCAGTATATGTTAGAAGAGAAGGGATCTCAGTAGCTGTCATGGTAACCTAATGTAACAAAGTTTTAAGCAATAGCAGATTGATCGCCCTTTATGTCAGTCAAGTGGTGAATGCCAAACGGAGGATAGATGATAGGCTAACGTCTAAATTCTTATTTTTTTTTTTTTTAATGCTGTGTGATCTTCTCGCACTACATTTGCGATCTACTTCTTTAAAATATATGTTTTATTCTTGCCAAAAGTGTGATGTATGTGTTTGTGTTGCTGCAGGGTGATGCATGACGAAGTCAGTGACACTGAGAATATCCGCAAGAATCTGGCTATTGAGCGCATGATCGTAGAGGGTTGTGACATCCTGCTGGACACCAGCCAGACGTTTGTCCGCCAAGGTGCACTCCGGAGACAAAGCGTCTGAGAGTACTGTTTCATTGTGGTTTTGATGTACATCCATGTTGCAGCTGGGAATGGTGAATTATGCAAGAAAAGGACACAGAAAGAATTGTTAATAACATCCAGACAATTTACAAAGAGTTTGCAATGCCTTGAAAATGAAATTCAAATTAAAGGAGGTGCTAGGATCTTGGCTTGTTTGCTTGATTTCTTTTTCAGTTATTCATTCTATTTCATGCTTTAAAATGTTTGTTAACTTGAACACATCCCATATATGCAGCCAATCACATATCTTCTGGCTTTTTCACTGTGACCTCTGAGGGAGCCAGTCTCCCTCTTGGGATTTTTCAGTTTAATTCATTTTCCTGTTTTCTACTTGCGCTCTTCACTCTTCCTCTTTTCTCATCTTCACTGTTTTGCTGCACTTCTAGCTCTCACAATGTTCCTCTCACTCCCCATATTCCCCTCTCCTTATGTTCCATGTTCCTCTCACTCCCCATATTCCCCTCTCCTTATGTTCCATGTTCCTCTCACTCCCCATATTCCCCTCTCCTTATGTTCCATGTTCCTCTCACTCCCCATATTCCCCTCTCCTTATGTTCCATGTTCCTCTCACTCCCCATATTCCCCTCTCCTTATGTTCCATGTTCCTCTCACTCCCCATATTCCCCTCTCCTTAT
>JAODKL010000118.1:25515784-25528590 GCA_026780765.1 Petrocephalus schoutedeni
TCACTCCCCATATTCCCCTCTCCTTATGTTCCATGTTCCTCTCACCCCCATATTCACCTTTCCTTATGTTCCATGTTCCTCTCACCCCCATATTCCCCTCTCCTTATGTTCCATGTTCCTCTCACTCCCCATATTCCCCATATTCCCCTCTTCCTTTCTCACCATATTCCCTCACCTTATGTTCCACCTTCCTCTCACTCACCATATTGCCCTCCCATTTTGTTTCATTTCCCTCTCACCCCCATATTCACCTCTCCTTATATTCCTCTTTCTCACCCTGTTCCTTTGACTCTTTCCCTGCCTCCTCTTAGGCTCCCTGATCCAACTTCCCTCGGTGGAACGGGGGAAGCTTAGCAAAGTGCGTCTAGGCTCACTCACCCTGAAAAAGGAGGCGGAGAGGCAGTGCTTCCTGTTCACCAAGCATTTCCTCATCTGCACTCGCAGTTCAGGGGGCAAGCTGCACTTGCTAAAGGTGGGTTATGTGCCAGCGCATGTGCTATGGGTCTGAATGGTGTGTGGCTCTGGTGTGTGTAGGACTCTCTACCCGTAATTGGAAGGTCACTGCTTAAAACCCCATGTCTGGCTGAGTGGTTGCACTGTTGGGCCCCTGAGCAACGCATTTAACCCCAAATTGCTTCAGGGATACTTTCTGGTCCTGCTTCCTCAAATGATGCTTAGTCTGCCAAATAAAGTACAGTCAAGATCTGTAGTCTTCTCCTTGGTTTGTTGAGGCACACAGAATCTCAGAGAAAAATAACTGGATTTAATCCAATGGAGAAGCAAACTTTGGCCATCTCCAGCAGGTCGGGGGCTGTTTTGGCTGTAGCTGGAGGTGTAGCACCGTTCTCTCCATCCGGGCCTCAGCATGCCTGCCTTTTTCCCTCTACACATCTCCCTGAGTCTGAATTGAGCCCCCTCCTTCTCTCCATCTGCCCCGTCTTCATCCTCCGCATTTTATGTATTATCTCCGCAGCTGAAAGTTACAATCAAGGGTCTGATCCCTGGAATTTCAAAATTAAGACAAATATAATGACCTGACAGTCTTTGTTACTATTGCTGTCTGAAACATTGGTCCATGACATGAATTATGCATTTGAAAAGCCTTTATGTAATACTCTCTGCATGTTTCTAATTGACATATTTGTTTTAGGTGAAAAAGGCCTATCTATGGTCATCAATATTACACATGAATATCTAGTTTCTGGCTTCCAAGAAGAAAATAAAAAAACCTCTATTAAATGACTGTCAGCCAGATGCAGATATTTTAATTTCAAAAGTTAAACTGAAAGTATTATATTTTCTGTACTATTTAATAATGCAGTATTGGCATTATTAAGGAAATGTTAATAAAAGTAAGTCACATAGATGATTCTGTGCCTGTAATAATATGATCTGAAATATAATCCATGGTGACTAAACTGATTGGGCTAATGTGATATGCAATATGGTATTTCGCATATATTTCTTTTTGATATCACTGCAAAATGAAGCATTTGAGACTCTTAGTTCCATTCTGTCCAATTCCTTGTGCTCCCACAGCAAGGAGGGGCCTTGTCTCTCATCGAATGCACACTCATCGAGGAGCCTGACGCCAGCGACGAGGAACGTGAGTGTGAAACTCAACCACACCCATTTTGCTGTCTGTGTACTTTGCACCCTCATTGCATGGGCCAATTAACTAGCAAATAATCACACCACAAACAAATATATTTAGAATTGGATTTATATTAGATATCTTTTTCGATATGTTTTTCCTAGGAAAAGAAAATGATTATGTGAAAATGAAAATGTTTGATGAGCTGTTTTGTTTATTTAGTTCCAGACTATTATGTGTCATATTCTTATAATAACCAAGAGAGCACCATACCCTATCCCATGCCCTTCAGCCAACTCCACGGGGCAGGTGTTCAGCCACCTGGAGTTCAAGATCGTGGTGGAGACGCCGGATGGCCTTGCCTTCACCGTGGGCTTGCTGGCCCCATCGCGCCAGGAGAAGGCAGCTTGGACCAGCGACATCAGCCAGGTGGGCCGTCCTTTTGCAGAAGAGCTCACCTCACCTCAGAAGGGTGTGTCGTCCAGCTGCCTGGCCTGGTGATTCAGAAGCAATTGAAATACAGTTTCTACTGCCTGCTTAATTGTAGCCCTTTTGAACAAGAGGGTCCATCCATAATTTAGTCCTATTATTTTATTTTATTTTATTTTATTAATTTAGGTCTACTATTGTTGATTGATTGATATCCTAGTTGAGTTTTACTTACTAATGCACAAAGAATGGTCCAAACAGATAAGTAGATTTAACAACATCGTTCAGGTTCACATATTGAACATTTATTATGATAGATAGGGTTGGGAACCAAAACTATGTTCCAAATTAGAACCTATAAGAAAATACTCAGTTCTGGGTACCAGTTCTGCTTATTGGTTCACTACATATCTGCAAGGATGTGCGTGGCCATCTGCCAGGAACTATTTTAGGTGAACATGTCATGCATCAATGCGCAACAGCGATTTGCTTGGACACAAGCTAGCATGCATGACAACAGTGTGAAAGACTGACAGTGAACAGTTCAAAGTGTAGTTTCACTTTAATAAAGAAAACAACAACAGTTGACACACATCTATCTATTCTTAAATTACAGGACTGCTGAAATTACCTGTCCAAAATCAATGCAGTTTTGGCCAAATACTTAGCTTAAATACTAGTTGTCAAGCTAATAGGATAGCTCAGCATTCTGATGCATTAATGTTAGGTTTGTAAAATCACCTCAACTCAGCCCAAATGAACATATTTATTTCACATGGTGTTGCTTTCTTTACTTCCGTCGGTTCTCTCATTCGTCAGCTGTTCACTTAACGTAAAACTGCTGTCCTTGGAGAATTGTGTAAAGGGGCAGTCCACCCCAAAACTGAAAAAAGATATGTTTTAGAGAGCCTTTAGTGCTGTCTATCCGTCTAGGTTGTTCTCCTGGGTGTTGCCTAGTTTTGGAGATATCAGCCACAAAAATGTTGGGCTTCTCTCTAATGGGAGTGAATGGCATTCAGCAATGTCTGTTTCTCAAAACCATGGCCTAGTTACTCAAGATAATCCACAGGCTTTGTGGTGAGCAGTTTAACTTAATGTATGTAGGAATATTTTTTTTCTACTGAACTCACACACCAAATGTATCATTGCACAGGAGATATTGCCAGGATGCTTGTCCTCATATCGTTCACGCAGTGAGAGAAGCCCAACATTTGCCTGATATCTCTAAAACTAGGTAACTCTCAGCAGAACAACCGAGATGGGTAGATAAGCCCCCCTACAATACATCTTTTTCAGTTTTGGGGTGAACTGCCCCTTTAAAAATATTGTTAGGTTAATTGCAGACAGGTGTTGTGCACTGCACTGAATGTACTTTAGTTAGTATTTTACTTCCATTGCTGCTGAGATATTCTGAATTTTCAGAATAAAGATATTTGTCCTCCATTATTTTTACCTTTATGGAACTGAAAATAATCTGAATCAAATCATCATTAAAGAAATAATTTTAAAGCTAGCCCTGATGCAGATAAACGCAGACTAAAACATAAAAATATATTTAAGACATATCTAAAACATGCCACAGTTCGATGGCACCATTGTTGGATTATCATATTATGTTACTTCCTTGTTTATGATCTGCGTATATCCAGTATCACATGTACATAGCTTACAGTTTTACGCTGACGGATGTTTACTAAAGTAGCAAAAGGCTTTAAATTTGCACAACTTAATTTTCTAATCCACTACATGAGGATTGTATCCAGATTATATATATATATATATATATATATATATATATATATATACACACACACATAACAAGTATATTGTACTGGCAATTCTGGAGTTGTCGGTCATGATGGGAGGATTCTTTCTAAGACGTGCCTGTATCCTTTTTAATACATTAATGCTCGCATTCTTTACTCCCATGCAGTGCATCGACAACATCCGGTGCAATGGCCTGATGACCAGTGTGTTTGAGGAGAACTCCAAGGTCACTGTACCTCACATGATCAGGTAAATACTGGTGGCTGCATGGTGTCCTCTTTTTCCTCTTTGGAGTTTCTGTATTCCATGAAGAATACACTGGTATCTCGTAGCAACTCACCAGAATATACCTTATCCAGTAAGTACTGAAAGTATGGATTTTGGACTTGTATGGCAGTACGATGGTAGATTATATTACTTAAATCCTTGCTTGCAATTTCAGTGAAATATTTTCTGTTTTTTAATTATTCAATAATTTAATTCAGTAACAGCATGTAAGCAGCAGTATACCATAACATCCTAACATACCTTAACAGCTTTAATATAGATTAAAAACAAACATTATAATCGTATAAGTGTATAATATTTGTAATTAAAGTAGCTTGTATGATAAAGTATGATAGGTAGAGTAAGATAGGTATTCTTACGCACTGATTACAAATGTTCTATGAATACATTATGAATGTGTTTTGAAGGTGCACTGAATGTTTTACGAATGCCTTATGAGTGTATTAGGTGCAGTCAATGAAAAGCGTTACATGTATTTGTTCAGTACAAGATGAATGGATGAATATGTTAATAGAGGCACTGTTTTCCCATATCTTGTGTTGTTCTGTGTTGGTTTTTCTAATCCATTTGATATCTTGTGCATGGATGTGTATTGTTTTATAGATATAATACTGTAATTTAATAACAAGTCTTATCCTTGTTTGTTCGCTTGAGTATGTTGCCACCATGTTTGTCTCGTTTTGTCTGGTGTGTCTTCTACCTGGATATCACTGTGTCTTTTCTGTGTTGCCTGTCAGACTCACCTAAACCCTTTCCCAGCAATAGAGAGTCTTGAAGCAGTCCAGTCACAGGCCACTTGGTTGTGCTCTTCATTAGATCCGATGCGCGTCTCCATAAAGATGATGTTGACATTTGCTTCAGCAAGACAATCAACTCCTGCAAGGTTCCCCAGATCCGCTACGCCAGCGTGGAGCGCCTACTCGAGAGGCTGACAGACCTGCGCTTCCTCTCCATCGACTTCCTCAACACCTTCCTGCACACCTACCGCATCTTCACAACTGCCACTGTGGTTATGGACAAGCTGGCAGACATCTACAAAAAGCCCTTCACATCCATCCCGGTTAGGTGAGAGGGGTATACCCTGCTTTCAAGGAGGGGCCCAACCCAGTCAAATTCAGCACTTCTCGTCCCTTTTGGCCTTGAGGGGTCAAGCCACCTTCCAGTCACAGAGCAGGACACAGCTCACAATTTCTTTTACATTAAGGGTAGATCATATATATTCCATATCTCAGGGTATGGTGAGTATACAAAGCCCTAAACCTTGTGCAGACTGATTTGTATAGCATTTTACCATGCATATCTGAAGCTACTGTTTTATGTTGTGGTCTCGTGATGGGCGATATGGCAACATTTTATTGTAACTGGTCGCAGAGGTACCATAACAGTCGCAATGCAGCACTACATTTACATTTACTTTTATTTAGCAGACACTTTTGTCCAAAGTAACGTACAAGTGAGGCAAACAGACCATTACAAACATACGTGCTATTGAGGAATCGACTGAGCTGAGCTTCCGATGAATGCTTAGTTAAAAATGCACTACTTAACACTATTATTATAATGACAGGACAAATGGCAAGCACCTACAGTATCATGTGGTTCCTGCGTGCATGGATGCTGTCCCTCACACTCCAACACTAAAACAATGTTCCGTGTCACACTCGCAACTGCTTATGCATCACCTCTTGTCTCTATGTTCGCCTGTTTCCTTCCTGTTTCCTGTTCCCTTGCATCTTTGCTCTTCCCTTTCATATTGGTACCTATCATGGGATACCTTCGCCCATCGCAGGTCGCTGGAACTCTTCTTCGCCACCAGTCAGAGTAGCCGGAGTGGGGAGTCGCTGAACGACAAGTCCCCCCACTTAAGTCGGAAGTTCTCGTCACCGCCGCCCCTCCCCATCCCCCCCCGCACCGTGTCCCCGGTCCATGCTCGTAAACTGTCGCTCAGCTCACCGGTGGGTACCAAGATGGGGGTGCTGGACCTGTCCACTACAAGTCCCACCTCCAGTGCCAGCAGTCCCACGTCCTCCCAGCCGTCGGGCACATCGCCACCCCCGAATGGCACCAAGGTCCCGTTGGACCTGAGCCGGGGCCCCCCCTCACCCGAGCACAGCCCCGTCACCCTGGACGAGGGTGCAGAACTTCCCCGCATTGATGCCCCCGGGGGGAAACTGCGCTGGAGCATTCGCAGGAGTAAGCTGGCAGAACCGGGGGCTGTTCCCTCCCCGATGGGCATAATTGGTTATCGCTTTAAGTCAGAAAGAATGAATGCGTTTGTCGCGTCTGCCCATGACAGGTGAACGTTGCTGTTAGTATCACTAAATAACAGAGCCAAAGATACAGGCTGTTTTCTCAATAAAATGTGTTGCTGCTGAAGCCCGTCATGATGCTAATGTTCTCCCAGAGCTGTCTTACGATTCAGTAGAATGTTATATGGCTCACATACACAGTACTGTACAAAAGTTTAAGACATTCAATGGAATGTGTCCAGTAAATGTGCATTTGCTCAGAAAAAAAAGCGCAGTTTAATTTTGTAATGTATGCGCATGATCAGTAGCATAATGTTTCTTCTCTTCTCCAAAAACAGAAAGGAGACATGAACTCCACTTTTTACCAAATTTCTCCTCAGGGCCGCCCATTTTGATTAGCCAAACATGATAATGATAAAATCAACAAATACATGGGTGTATTGGACGGTTAGTGGAAATACTGGATTGACTGAGAGGTTTTGAAAGGGCTAAGTTGACACAATGTGACAGAAATAAGATCATAGGTGTTTAATTACTGGGGTCAAATTGACCCCGAGCATTATGGAAAAATCAGATGTTCTGATTCAGCTGAAACTTCAAGGATTAAACATAATTGTCTTGACAGCCTAAGACTTTTGCACTATATTTTTGCACTATAGTTCCACTTGTTTGTAGTGGTCACACTGACAGGCTGATTAAAAGCAACTAGCAACATCATTTTTCCTGAGTGAAATTTTATTGGCACTTCTTTGAGGCTTATGAGGGAATAGCTAAAACTGTTGAAAGAAACCATGTCTTTAATAATAACCTAGGTAATATTTTTGCCTGTTTTTTATATATTCAGGCATGATTGAACTAGTAACAAAAAGCAGTGGCTGGTGAGGGTCCCTTTGGTATATTTGGCCGCTGACCAGGGCGAGGCTGGTTGCCTATATAATATAAGGCTATCTATAGGTTGTATAATGCCTGCCCAGTTCCCGAACTTCCCAGTGACCAGTTGGCTCCTGTATTCAGTGAAGTTTGATGGAAGCCAGATAAGGAAGTAAGCAGCATAGTTAAAAAAATTGTTTACAGCACAAAAAATCTAAGTTGAGTAGATGATATATGAATGCACACTGGAATTCTATAGGCAAAAAACTGTCCTGTTCTGCTCTTGATCGTTTATAGTGGATATAAAAAGCGTACACGCTGCTGTTAAAATGGAAGGTTTTTCTGATACAAGAAAATTAGACATCTGATAAATCTTTTCAAAACTTTCCACCTCTAATGTGACCTATAATCTGTACAATTCAATTGAAAAACCAAGAAATCTTTAGGGGGAAAATATAAAGAATAAAAAAAATGAACAATATGAGGGACGTGTGCACACCCTTAAACTAATACTTTGTTTGAATTGTACAAAAACCTGACTTTCTATCAGTGGTGTGTAGTCTTTTTATATCCACTGTAGGTTACACATGTTGTCTGTTACTTATATGTGTCCACAGACACACTGGTGAAGTGCTTAAGCAGGCATGTGGAATGAAATCTGCAAATCCATAAGTCAGATTCTGTCCAAACGTTACCGAAGGTTGATGAGTCTCAATATTCTGACTTTTCACAGCGGTGCTAGAGTCAGTGTCAATGGACAAGTTCATCCCAGAAACACCGCCGGTGAGCGAGCCGGGAGACATGTCCCCATGCCGCTCTCCTTCCACTCCTCGCCACCTAGCCCGCTATAGACAGCCTGGAGGTACGTCCACCTCTGCCAACCATACTGTTGACCTATGGAAAATAGCCTTTCATCATCCAAGTGTTTTTGCATGCTGATTAGGTAAGGAAAGAAGCTCTAGGGAAAGTATTACCAACAGATTAGCTAATCTGCTGTCCATCAGGTTTGTGCTTACCTTCATATATATCTTAAAGATGTTAAGCAATTTGAAAAGCTTACCAAAGCACTAACAAAGTCAACAATATTGTTATTCATAAACCAAAAGAAAAATAATTAATTTAAGACTTCTGGATTATCAGAATAACAGCAGTAGCTAGGTAAACAGTCTCCAATTTCTGCTGTCAAGTTTAATATGTCATAAAATCCCTCTGGAGACAGGAATTGAATTTAATGAGCTGAACAAATCCTCCAGCGTTTCGTCATCCTTGTGTAAGTATTGACCTTGCAAACAGTCTGTCCAACGAGACAATGGGTGTCTTTGTTGGCCTTGACTCAGTTTAGCATTCGTTATATCAAGTCACAGAGTTGAATTGGGGTGACATTGTTTATCTGACTGAGATATGTTTTCTGTCCAGGTCTTATCTGTCTGTCTGGCTGTCTTTCTTTCTATCCATTTTTGTACATATTTATGCACTACTACGTATATACACCATTTGAGTATTGTGAAACCCTCCCTTGGTCATAATCTTGTGCCACTGTATACCTGTATGTAAGTGGTATGACGATGGTATACATTGTTATTAACCAAAATGTGAAGTGATTTTAAATGGCATGAAGTGTCATTTGTGTTTGAAGTCCCGTTTTTTTTTGTATATTACTGTCCGTTGTTCTATAGTCCCGTCAGCTGAGAGTTCCCGCTGCTCTGTGTCCCCCACCTCAGCTTTTGCCATTGCCACGGCAGCAGCTGGCCACAGCAGCCCTCCCGGTGAGCCCCTATGGGGGGCGGGGGCAAGGGGCTGGGGCGGGGGGGGGGAGAGATTAAATTGATGTGTTTGCTAGCATTTCATAGTCAACTTCCCTGGCAGATCCTTCAAAGGAACTTTAACTGCACTTGCATATATGATTACACAGCTATAATTATACAATTGTATTTATTTATGTCGCTGATTTGAATTAATCTTTACTTATTCCTAAAAAATAGACCCAACATTCTAGTTTAGTGAGTTTAAGAGTGTTTTATTTAATTACTTTAATTAATCTGAAGATTTTCTCCCACAGCAATGGAAGAATGTTTGTAAATAAATATCTCAACTGCCTTATGCATGTAGCATGTATTCTCATGGATCGATGCTTACATTAGTCTTCAGTGTAAGGTTTTCCTGTGCGAACTTGGCATTGGAGAGTCTTCTCTGTGTACATGAACGCCGGTCCCCTCTTTCAGGTTTCACAAACTCTGAGAGAACGTGTGATAAAGAGTTCATCATCCGCAGAGCCGCGACTAACCGGGTCCTAAACGTCCTCCGGCACTGGGTCTCGAAGCACTCGCAGGTGCGTCTCACCCTTACCACCCCACTTCCGGTTAAAGATAAAGGGTATCTGGGTAGATTAGTATGACTCAATGGGATCAAACGATTGAGCATGCAGCCTGTCTTTGTGTCTGATCCGTATATCAAGGGTATGGTGATATTATTCATTGTTTAGCTATTAAGGCTGCTGGATGCTTTGAGGTATGCTGTGATGCGATATCTTATAGTCAGTACGCTTTATGGTCAGTCCCTATAAGGCTGGTTCATACACCATGCAGACGCGCCATTGTGGTGAGTTAATTTTCGTCACAGGGGCGGCCTTGAAGACTGCACAGGGGGGCATCGGTGAGAGCACATACCACTCAAATTCCCATTCAGTGATGCAAATGCGTCGCGATCATCCATTGCCCGGAGGAACAGGAGAAAAGTCAGAAATATCACTGAATAATGAATAAAAAAAATAAATGCAGTACAAGTTCTCGTATCAGGCAGCATTGGACTTGAGGCACTACAGGGTAGTTGAATTTTCCAGATGGTTTAATGCTATTCCTGAAAAACACTGAATTGTATAATAAATTACTAAATTAGTAAAGCGTGCCACTCCATAGACATGTGCGGGAAACTGACAGATATATTACACAATGGTTCTATTTTGTATTTTTTGTTATATTAAGTTGAAGCGTAAATTTTAATTGAGTAGTGATTTTTTTTGTCTTTTTTATACTGTATTTTGGCGTTGTGATGGTTAATTGAATGCCGCTTCACTTGATTGACAGATATGAGAACATTTGCTCGTAAATATAGTGTTTCGTCGTCGACGATTTCCGTTTTAGGGTACATGCACGAAGCACTGTAATGCTGGAAGATGGAAAGCTCAGTGAAATGTCACCACTTTCCTCCATGCACTTAGTGTTTATTAACATCGTTTTGCGTCATATTACTTGTGTCCTGTTGTTCTGAAGCTTTAATGACTTGGCATTTTTACAGGAGGGGTATTTGCTGCTGGATAATATGCAGAACTATTTTTCATCCACCTGCTGGGTGCATTGTGATTAAGAGCATCTTGTTCATCTTATAGGTGCTAATAGGAGAGGTTATTACTGATACTATTCATTTGTCAAAAAGGAACAATCACCACAAAATATTGTGCAGTGGACAGTTTAATTATCTTTAGCCAAACTCATGACTATAAAGCCAAGCATTCTTGATCTTCCAAGAACTTTTATGACCAAACATTGCATTAAGTAGGTCATGCATACTGAATGTAGCCTTTTGCGTTTTCTAAGAATTAAAAGAATGATAAAAATTTGGAAAAAAGTAGTTTTTAAGGACTAAATGATACAGTATAAAGAAGTCAGGAGTTAGCAAGAATAAGTAAAATATTTTTATGCAGTGAGACGGAAATACAGCACTGCAACACAAAAAATACAGTGTTTATCTATACAGAGTACAGATACAACGTCATTCACAGGATATGTGGATTTTAATTCCTGACCAGATAATGCAGTAATAATCATCATCTTGCAAAGATATGTATAGAGGTATATGTGATTCTTATTCACATGGGTTGAGCTTGACACTCAGGTGGTTTCTGTATCTTGCACAGTAACGACTAGCATTCTAAGCAGTTTGCGTCTGACAGCTTTCCCCCTGGAGCTGACTTTGACAGTGCCCCCCCCACTGCGTTTAATCAAGAAATGAGAGTGACAGGTCAAATCAGCCTATCAGCGTCTGAGCTGCCATTCCACTCCCTGTACAACCCCGCCCCCCTGCGATGTAGATGCACTGTTGACCTTTATGCACCATCCAAAGATCTTGCTCTAATCATGATGTTTAAATGTCACAGGCTGGGGTTAAAATGCAGATTTGGTGCTATGACTGCTGCGTGTAGATGTCAGCAGTTTAGTGGCACTTGACCGTTGTCCCACTCCGGTATTGTACAGTAATGCCTCTGTTTCTGTACGCTTTTTATTTTTAAATGACAAATTAGGGGCTGCCACTGTCTGTCTCACATCAATTTCACCCTGCATGATCCTTGATTTCCAGATGGATTAAATATATTTGTGTTTTTTTTCTTTGCTACCTCATAAGCCTAGACCTGTTTTTACGCCCATTAGGCCTTCTGAAATGCATTCCTGTGCTGCAATGAAAACGTGATTTTGTTTGTAAGGGTTTTTTTTTGCCACTCCCCCTTCCTCCTTTGTAAAGGAAATCATGCTAATATTAACTTAATAAAACCAAGGTTCTTGAATTGGGCTGACTCAGTCATTAGTGTACCGAACACCTGTGATGGATTCAGATCCATTCCACTATGTCCAAATAATGATTTACTGAAGTGTTGTGCTTTTTGCTGTTTGATAGATTTCCTCACATTAATTTAATACAAGATCGAATCAGCTTTTGACTGTATGGGTGCTGCACTGGGACTTCTTAAATTTTATGACAAATCACCCCAAAATTGAAGCAGCACTGCAAAGTAATATCAAAAACAAAATATCAAATACACTTGATCCCATTAAGATAATAACTTCAAAAGTTTTGCAAACTTTGTAGAGGCATTGTATGAGCGGATGTTTGATATTCCTGCTTCACACAAACATTATATGGATAATCTAGACTTGATTTAATTTTCAGACAATTGCCCCAAAAATGAAACAGCAGTGCTGTCTGGCAGCAAAGAGTGAAGACAGCTGCTGTAAAAGACACTCATGAACACAGTAACCCTAAAAGTAGCTTTTTCAAACTTTGCAGGCAAATTGTAGGGATGACAAACTGGAAGTGATCAATCCATGGTCCATTCAGGGCTTTGTGTATACCATCATTGTATCCGTAACAGTTTTTATTATTATGTCATGAAAAATGTTGGTCATAATGCAAATGAGAGATAAATAGAATACATTACACTTTAAGACATACAAAGAAATACATGTAATTACTTCATTGTTGTGGGCAAATTCTGCAAATTGTCATGTAAGTGGAAGGTGTTTCAGCGATACATATCACAACTACAACTCAGAGCATTCAGGTAAAAACACACTAATTAACTTTCACAATTCCAGTTGATCCACGCACTACTTCTAGAAATTGTACAGGTTGGTCAATGTGCGAGGAGTAGGGATTAGATGGGTGGAGCAGGAGATGGGCCTGTCCTGGGAATACAATGCTGTCGTTCCAACAGCCCCCCTTTCTATTTTAAAATGTCATTCATATTACTGATATATATTTGTGTGCCCTGCGATGGGCTGGCCCCCCATCCTGGGTTGTTCCCTGCCTCGTGCCCGTAACTTCCGGGATAGGCTCCG
>JAODKL010000118.1:25528690-25538970 GCA_026780765.1 Petrocephalus schoutedeni
CTTCCGGGATAGGCTCCGGACCCCCCGCGACCCTGAACAGGATAAGCGGGTTGGAAAATGGATGGATGGATATATATTTGTTATATATTATATATTATATGTATATATTATATATATTATACCTTTATGACCTGAGGGAAGAACTAATTTTACCACTCTTCTAATGAGGCATTTGTATCGATGTAACTTTTCCTGTTTTCCTGTACCTGTATGTCACTTATATAGACCTAATCAGAAGAAAGTATTTAGGATGTTGTTCTGAATGACTACATGATGTTGTGTGTTCTGGCCCCAAGTATCAATAACAGCAGTGTTAGTTTTAATTCCTCATTAGAACAGTAACATATTTTTACACACCTCACTGCTGTGGTTGCTGTCTCTCAGGACTTTGAGATGAATGGTGATTTAAAGATGTCTGTCATCTGCCTACTGGAGGAGGTGCTACGTGATCCAGACCTGTTGCCTCAGGAGAGGAAAGCCACGGCAAACATTTTAAGGTGCTTTGTTGATTGTCATATCATAGGATATTAAATAAGCTACAGGGTTATCACCTGAAGAATGTGTATAATATTTTCAGTTCTGTTTTTAACAGTGCCCTGTCACAAGATGACCAGGAAGACACACAGCTGAGGATAGAAGATATTCTGCAGATTGTGAGTTCTCCAAGTTCTAACTGACCAGTTCTGATCCTCACTGATTTGATTTGAATAGCAACAAGTTGATTTGTAAGTTAAAAAGGAAAGCAGGGCTGGACTGGGATTAAATTTCGGGTTTAGGCCTTATGGATCCCCACGGCCCCACGGTAATTTCTGCCAAGCCAGAGGGGGCAACGTGGAGGGCAGGTCTCCCATGATGCATTTCGCTGAGTGAGGGCAAGGGTCCCCACAAACGATTTTTCTGGCCTACATACTCTTTGACCCACTGGGAAGATACCTGATATGTCAGAATAGTCAGTCCAGCCCTTTAATTACGCTCCATATATTTGGCATTTTATTTCGGATAATTGCTGAGATTAAAGACATAGCTAAATTTGGGGGTTTTATGACAATATGCAGGATTTATGATAAAACACAAATTATAAGACAGATGTTATGTATAAACCAGAATATTATATTTATACCAAAATACTGAATTCATGCCTCTTCCAGAGAATATACCTAATGCCAATTTGGTAATCTGCTAACCTAACTGTGGGCGTAAGTAAATGCACTTGGGTAAGTCACTCTGGCTAAGGGCATCTGCCAGATGCTGTAAATGTAAATGTCTGTGTGGTGCCAAAAACCTGGCATCCTGCCAAATGTTTTGACCTTCATCTGAAGCACTGGTGATGAATGCACACGTGCGATATAATCACGATGCTATATCGCCCATCCCTAAATTGTATGTTTCATATTTGCTCATCTGATCACTAAACAGAATGTTATTTTGATTTATTTTGTTGTAAAATTTTAATTAAGAAATTAAGGTTATGTACATAACATTAAAGTAATGCAGATCCTTTTAAAGTCAGTTGCATTCAAATAGTCTTCTTTCAGGGCAATTTATTCATCAGCTAGAGAGATGTCATGGATTTATATTTCTAATATGCTGTACACGTATTTTGTTTCTGTATGTAAAGGATTTAAACTGTGTACTGAGCAAAGCTTTACATTTTGTTTTTATGCAAACATGTTTTACATATAAGGGCAAATTCCCTCGTTTTAAATATAAAATGTCCGAACTGCTCTAGTATGAACTTCCTTGGAGACCCTGACATTGCAAAAAGATCTTGCATGGTTTTTACACAGCTAGGTATCCGTTCATGAATAAGGCTAAATAATAGGGGTTATATAACAGATATTATTAAAAAGATTCCCCAGATGAATTAGAAATGGTAAGTGAATTACCATTTAAAGTGCTTTAGAACTGCAGTACCATCAAAGCTCTGTAAACAGCAAGCTTGCCATTTAGCCCTTGATGTTGGACTCAGCAGATAGCTTTAACATCTTCATTAGGACTTCAAACACACTGACATTTCTGCCATGGCTTAGTTAATCCCCCAGCATTAACACAACACAGGGTCTCTGTAGCACAGTGTCTCTGCGCCCCCTGGAGATTGTATTAGCAATTCCCTCCCCTGCTTCTCTGAGTTCTCTACTGAGTAACGGATAAGAAGTCTCACAGTCACAATGCTACAACGCTCGCTTATGGAACCACACATATCATTTTTGTTCTGTTTAGGAATATGGATGTATGGATGTAATAATGAATACCAAATTCTGCTGAATCATTGCCACTTATCTATAATGAATATTTATAAGGAACATGCGTGCACTCATAATCATTTAACCTGTACATCTATCCATCCATCCATCCATCCATCCACCCACCTACCTATGTGGATATCAGTGTCCAAAGACTAATACAGTTCAGCTACCTGTCTCTGCAGTACACTTGTGACTGTTAGTTTACAATATATGCACACAAAAAAAGCCCTGGGTTCTACAAATGTTGTGACATTAATTTAAATAGTAAATATTAGATATTTAAATATCTTCCTGAAAGTAGATGGTATTGCTGTTATAGTTACAGTACTAGAAAGGCAGACTTGTAAATATCTACTTAACAGATACCTTTATACAAAGAGGCTTACAGTCTTTGTGTACTTACTGAATATTAACAGGCCCAATTAAGGTTAAACACTTGTTGTTGAAAGGTACTGTACAATAGAGCCTAATCTAATGAAAAACCTTCAGCTTGATACCCTTCAACTGTCTGCTAATGAATTTCGTGTTGAATTTGGAATCTAAAACTCACAAGGATATTGCAGATGAGGAGAAGTATTTATTTCTCTAGTGCCTGTGAATCATCCTCCGTCCAAGAAAGTGGAGATTTGCCCAGTGACCTGCTGCTTTCCTGGCACAAAGTAAAAACAATACTTCAGTTTAGTCGGCAAGGTCACTGATATTCAAAGCGCTGTTGTACCCGAATTGGAGCCTTAGCTAAGCAAAGCAATGCTTAAGGGGTCCTCAAAGGTGTTGATTTACACTGAATGTATTTTCAGACAGAATATAAGACACATCACACATACTTGAAATTTACAACAGCAGTTTTTTAGATTTAGTTGTTTTACTTTATATGTACCTGAATACTTAACTGGAGCACTGGTACTGGTACCAGAGCAAAACAGCAGGGCTTCTTTGGGACCTGAATCAGTACTTTCTGAGTTGAGGTCCATTCATCCAGGTCCAAAGAGTAAAAATCCAGACTAGGATATTGTTTCAACCAATTAGTTGCGCACTCTGTGACTGAGATGCTTAATACTCAACTAGTTGGTTGAAATAAAATCCTAGTCTGGATTTTTATTCTTTGGACCTGAATTACCCACGTCTGATTATGAATGATTATGTCCTTAATTATGCTCCCTGCTGCCCTTTGTCAGGGTCTACAGTATTAGCTGTGCCACAAAGATGTGAGCCTTTCAACATTCTGGAAATTAACTGATGACTTGCAGAGACATTTATCCACTTTATACAGCCAGTTACTAAGGTTAATTCTAGGTCTCTAAGGTCCATGAGTGACATACAGAATCCCAGATAATATATCACAGGCGTGCTACAGTTACTGAGCCAACTTAAGGAGTTAGGATGAGCCTAGAGTGAGAGTCCAGGAACATGTGCAAGTTAGCATTGGTGCAAGAGCTGTACGATATGTGAGAAAGCATTGTAAGGTATAAGACTGTAACAGAAGAGCTATTTATATCTAAGCAGCATGAGGGTCCTGCTAGAGAAACACAGTAACAGAGCACCCAGTGTTGCCTAGATACCATAACCAAGGGATGGTCAGGGATAGGGTAGGTCAGTGGATGGAATAGCTAGTTGAAGTATCTCACCCAGCACAAGGCTTCTTGCTACGTCTTGCACTGCACTGTGACTCTGCGGTCTTTCTCCAAAGGCTGAGAGTCCCAAGACTGAGTGCCTTGAATCATTGTCAGCTATGGAGCTAGCGGAGCAGATCACCCTGCTCGACCACATCGTCTTCCGAAGCATTCCGTATGAGTAAGTGCTCGTCAGGATAATTCCATTGCCCTTCTATAAAGGTCCATCACTTGAAGGTCAGTCCTTACGATATCACTATCGTTTGCTTATGAGTGAGTATCAGCACAGTGTTTCTTTACTAGTGAGTTTCCTTTTAGATGACGTCATCCCCTATGAGTGAGAATCAGTCATAATGTAATTGACTGGAATTTTGAATGAGTCACACGATGGGCCTTGTAAATGTCATTGTTAGTAGTAAAATTTCTGTTGGATGTATCTTCACTAATAAAGCGGTGGGAAGTAACTCAGCTTATCGTAGCCGAGTGACGTATGAACGATTACATGCTGCCTTTCGTTGCATTAGAGAATTTTTTGGCCAAGGCTGGATGAAAGTAGATAAGACAGAAAGGACACCCTACATCATGAAGACCAGCCAACACTTTAATGAGGTACTTATTAGCCTCACCTACAGAAAGCATTCGAAAGTCATCTGATACTCGCACATTGTCATTTTAAAAAAAAAATTCTCAGAATGTGCAGTTTTGCTGCTCGGTCGTTCTGTGAAATTTAAATTTGCATAAACTTATAAGGGAAAAATTTCCCAGTAGTATTGCAAGTAATAGAAACTACAATAATTATATGTCAAAATTAATACTATATACTATTTTACCCTTTTAGCCCCAGGAACATAGTGAATATGCAAATGTAGAAATGCATTAAGGAAATGTTATTTCCTGTCCGGCCTGTGGTTCCTTTACCAGATGAGTAACTTGGTGGCAGCTCAGATCATGACCCACACAGATGTGGGCTCCAGGGCTAACTCCATTGAGAAGTGGGTAGCGGTAGCTGACATTTGCCGCTGCCTACATAATTACAATGGCGTGCTAGAGATCACCTCCGCCCTCAACCGCAGTGCCATCTACAGGCTGAAAAAGACATGGGCCAAGGTCTGCAAGCAGGTAGATTCTTGGGCCAACTGTCCAAACTGCCATTACAAATTAATTTGATAGTATATAATTCTGTATTGATCTCAGCTAATCATCTCCTGTGGATTTCTACAAGTATATAAGTAATAAATTGTACTATGTGGTGTGTCAAAGATACTTAATACTTGTCACAGAGGCCATTGATAAGAACCTTGTTCTTCTCACAGACCAAAGCCCTGATGGACAAGTTGCAAAAGATAGTCTCGTCTGAAGGAAGATTTAAAAACTTGAGGGAAACCCTGAAAAAGTGAGATTTCCTTTATTCATTCGGCATGTGTTTATTCAGTGTCAGTTTATTCAGTTTATCTCCATTGCTGAGAATCTGTGTCCTAGCGTGTGCCACCTTCCATGGTTATGTGTGCACCTAGCTGTAACCCTCCCTGCGTCCCCTACTTGGGCATGTACCTGACTGACCTGGCCTTCATTGAAGAGGGAACGCCCAACTTTACAGAGGAGGGTCTGGTCAACTTCTCTAAGATGAGAATGGTAAGACTAAAAATGACCAAAGTAAGAGAACAGATTGTCAGAAGTGTATCATCTAAGGTTTCATTTGATAATAATAATTGTGTGCCATTGAACATTAATAGGTGCTTGTAATGGAATAAATGTATGAAAAAAGTAGCTTTCTGACTAAAACTGTGATACCCTTGTGCAGTGTTTGGGGTCAATTTGACCTCAGAGCATTTTGAAACAGTAGGCATTTTCACATGGGGGTATTAACACTGCACAGGGGTTAATGCTTCTGCAACATTTTTCCATCAGATATCACACATTATCCGTGAGATCCGCCAGTTCCAGCAGACTCCCTACAGGATTGAACACCAGACCAAGGTATGTCCTCATGGAGAGGCAGCTATATGATCTCAGTGGGTGCTTGGGTGGCCTGGCTTGGAACTCGTTTTCTGGATCATGAGATATTTTATGAGATAAGTCTGAAAATGTTACTGAATACTAGGCTGGTGAAAGGTGATATGTTTGATGTCCTACTCATTATGCACACCAAAGAGCCGAAACACTATGATCACCCACAGATGACGTGAACAACACTGAGCATCTCAGAACAGCTGCGCTAACTGAGATGTAGGATGTATTAAATGGCAAACCAACAGCTAGTTTTCATAGGTGACGAGTTGGATTCAGTAGAAATGGGCAAGTGTAAAGATCTGAATGACTTTGACAAGGGACGAAGGGAAAGAAAGTAGCCTGGTCCAGTGAGTTTCCTTGGGGGAGAGATAGCACCATGATGCACTGTAGGAAGAAGCCAAACAGCAGGAGGAGTTGTGAGGCTTTGGTCAGTGTTCTGCTGGGAAACCCTGAGTCTGGCCATGCATGTGGAGGGTACTTTGACGCGAGACACCTATTGCGACTTCGTTGGAGACCAAATACATCCATTCATGACAGTGATATTCTTCACCCTGCCCCTGCCACACTGCACCAACTGTTCAGGAATGGTTTGCGGAACATAACGAGGAGTTCAAGATGTTGCCCTGGCCACCAGACTCCCCAGATCTGAATCCCAATAAGCATCTCTGGGATGCGCTGGAACATGAACTCCAATCCGCAGTGGCTCCGGCTCGCAACTTACAGGATTTAAAGAATCTGCTGCTGACATCTTGTTCCCAGTTACCACATGACACCGTCAGAGGTCTGGAAACCATGCCTTAGCAGGTCACAGCTGCTACTGCGGCACACAGAGGACCAGCACTATATTAGGCAGGTGCTCATAATGTTTCTGGCTCTTTTGTGTGTATTTTCATCCCTAACCCTAACCCTATAGTCCATATCTCTATTGTACTTTATCATGAGTTCTCTGATATCTTTGCCTGCCATTAGAGGACATGTCAGTTATCTGATTAGCTCACGATATAGGATTCGCATAGTCTAATAAGTATACCGCACAGAATGGTAATTGCCTGTTGGTCGGCTATCCTGACACCTGGCTGAGGCTAGCATATTGTCTTGTCCTTTGTTATTTTTTAGGTGACTCAATACTTGCTGGACAAAACCCTAGTAATGGATGAGGACACCCTGTACGACCTGTCCCTGAAGATTGAGCCACGACTCCCAGCTTGAAGCTTGTCCTTTGGCACGGTGCAGAAGAGGACCATCGCAGCCAGAAATCGCATGCCAGGCACATTGAGAGAGCAGAACTGTTGCATGGCGGAGAGAGCAGATTAGCACAGGGAGACAGGAAACGAGAGAAGGTGGTCCGAGGTGGGTGTCATGGCTTCAGACGCGGTGCGGTCGCTACATTCTCAGCGAGTAGAACATGAGCTGGAGGCACAGAGCTAGCGCAGGAGACAGAAACACTTTTCTGTTTTGAGCAGAAGAGGGGAAGCATGGAGAAATGTAGCATGTACATAAATGTCATTGCGTCATCTGGCTTTTATCTCACCTCTTTGTGGCAGAATGAATGCATCCCATTGCCACTTTCAAGAAAAATAAGCTATATTCTAGGTGTACGCTGTTGGCAAGAATGACTCTCTATGTATGTAACGCATTTGTTAGCTTGATTTGTTTTTTGTTTTGAAGCCAGTCACAGTTAGTCTGGGGTGAGTAGACTGGTGTCATATGTGAACCCTTCATTGTCTTAGACAAATCTCTATCTCCAGTACTAAGAATAGTGCGCAGAACTCCAGTATTGGATCGCCTGAGTTAAACAAGTTTTTCATTAAATATTTTTCAAAATCCTTTGCTCAACGTGAACAAGTGAATCTTTTATCCTGTACAGCCTTTAGCAGCCATAAATTCAATTTAATTACTATAGATAATGCTCGTCTCTCGTCTTTTTCGGGGATTTCATTTCCATGCCTGCTACAGGTTCTCTTTCTTTGCGTCGTCTTTTGGGCTGAGGTCTACACTTTGACCGACAGGTTGCTTTCTATTAATCCATTCATTGCTGGAGTATCTAGGATTGTTTGCCTACCGTACTTTATTTAATTAACCGTGAATTATAAGCTAGACAGCACAGTGGCTCAGTCTGCAGCCTCATGGGCTTCTGGGTCCAGTTCGCACCTCCAGCTCTGTGTGTGTTGAATTTGCATGGTCTCTTTGCATCATCCAGGCTCCTCTTTCAGTCCGAAACATGCATTTGGGTAAATTGTTGTCCCTAAATTGCCTGTTGTGTGTGACTGTGTGCCCAGAGATGGAATGACACCCATCCTGGCCATCAGCTGTGCCATGAGCTGGCTCAGGGATTGCTGCAACATTGCCCTGGATGAGCCTTTATGGATGGTGAATCATTTATTAGCTCTTTGAATATTACACACATTTATCCATCTGGTTATTTAATTAAGCTTTCCCCTAATTAAAGACCCTTTCCCTCCTGGAATCACAAATGAAACCCATGCTCATAAATCCAGTAGCACTAGCTCTAACCCAAACCCAATACATTTTAATGTTAGTTTATTATTGATTTTAAAAAAAAAAGGGAAATTAAGACTGTGATATAGCAACACCGGAAGCTTTTTAAAAGTTATATAAATTAATTGTTAGTTAATTAGGTGCCTATAATTTGCATATTGCTCCATATGAAGTGACGGCATTTACTTATAGTGGTTAATAATAATCATCTGCTTCAGCAACAAAATATGATTTCATAGCCAATAACCCTCACTGGGGAGCAAGCAGAGTATATTGTATAAGTGATGTTGCATCTCCCCCTGGTGGTTAAAGTGACTCCATCACATTTTATGAATGCTAAGCCCATTACATTACAAATATGAACGTTTTCCTGATATTTATCTCCTTTACATGATGATAGCAGTTTCTGTAAAGAGTAAATTATTTGTATCTGAAATATTTCATAACTGCATCAAGTATTATGGGCTAACCACTCAAAACTGTCACTGTTGAAGATAAATATGTATACCAATTAACTGTTGTTTATATGTTTGCTCAAAGTCTGAATCAGCAAGTCTACTGTGAAGAAATGCAGACTTCCAGATACCTAAAAAAAGAGAAACTAAATATTCATATTTAATAAGTGGAAGATCCAATACAATGATATGTGTCTTTTCCTTGTCTCGCACTTGACTGACCCATAAAGTCAGGCTTTGTCTTTATGTCATTTTTAATCTTCATGTAATACCTTTTTTTAATCTCAACACTGACATGCGCCTAATGTGACATCCACAGTAGCAGCGTTGACTGAAAGGGCGAAACGCATGACGGGCCATAAATGAAGGCATTATCCTGCACCTAGAAACGCTAGAACTGAGAAAAGAAAATGTGATTTTTGGGAAGTGCAGACTAAGTCATTACTCCATACCATGAGAAAGTGCTCATTTTGTCAGCCTTTGTCAGCTAGGCATTTCATTATTATTGTTTTAGTTATCCAAGTAGTGCAGCTACATTGGATTAGATGGCAAAATATTAATCTCTTCATTTCATACTCAAAGTGGAGAGCAGTAGATTTGTTCTCAAAAGCATACATATGCATTGGTGTGCTACATTTTTTTCCTTAGTTGAGAAAGCCAACAACATTTGCTAATTAAAAACAACAAAACTCCAAACTGTCAATTTATTATAATTGATCAAATACTGATTGTTTTTCTATGGCTGAGATTAAATTGAAAACCAAAATATAACAATGAAAAAAAGGAAAAGGGTTATAAAGAATTGGTAACTTACACAGGGCTTTGGGGTGGTGCAGACAGCAATGTAGCTATGCTTGCGTGACTAGATTTTTAAGTTTTTGCTATTTATTTCATGAAATATCTTATGTGTTGGTGTAGTGTGTCGCAAAAGAGGCTGAACTGCATGTGGTATTTATTCTGCTGGGAAACATTCTGTTGCTTTTTTGTTTTTTATATGTAAAGTAGGCATTTAGTCTCTCCCAAGACACCATAAAAACATAAAATTTTAAATTATGTAGCATAAAATTTGTTCATTTTTCTGTTTTTAATTATTTACTGTAATGGCAATTTCTACCGATGCAGAAATGCACAGCCTTGCATGTGCATGAGCTTGAATAGACCCAACTGGGGTCTCTGCTTTATTTTAACTCATACTGTATATTATTGTATATAAATTAGTGTCGTTGTCTATTGTTGTCACTCTTTGTTTCTTTCTCTTGTCTTCTCTTGCCCATTGACTCTTTAGGAGTGTCTATGGCTAATTCTGTTCAATGCTTACATATAAAATAAAAGCCTTTTGAAACTGTCTATGCCCGTTTGCTTGATTTTTGTGGGCACTTTAGCTCCATGGGCGTAAATCCCGGGGGGGACGGAGGGGACATGTCCCCCCCCATCCGAGGATTGTCCCCCCCAAATAACCA
>JAODKL010000118.1:25571162-25589751 GCA_026780765.1 Petrocephalus schoutedeni
AACATGTCCGATAAACGGCGAAGGCAAAACATGTGAAGAAGACAGAAAAAAGCTTGCTATAATACTTTAATTGTGTGTACTTTAAAAAAAAAAAATCTAAGCTATTGTGGGAATGGAAAATGGGACTTCTGCACCATTTGGATCATGTGAATTTTATTGTATTGAACTCCGCTCCCAATGAGAAGATGCTCCCCTCTCCTCATATGAAGAGCCTGTTTACCAACAGCTAGCGCTTAGCGCCTTATCAATATTTTATCTCTCCAACTGGAGTAGAGAAAACCCCTGATAGCATGAACTGCTGTGAGAGGAGAGAACAAACGTAAATCATTTATGACTCCAGCAGCCTGAAAGGTCCATTGGAAAGTGAATATATCTTTGCTAGGTGATGAAAGCCTAGGTCTGGGTCTGGGTGAAAGGTAGCTGCACTGGTGCTTTTAGCTGGAACAAAGTCTTCCAAAGGTTTCAGTTCTTGATAAGAGTTTCAGCGATCTATATTGTGTGGGCTAAAATGCTTATTAAGCTATGCTACCTGTCAAGCTGTTCTGTGGAAGTTACAATGCACCGCATGCACGGCATGTTGCCGCTATAATGTGGCGCCTGCTTGTATTTGGCCTGTCCAGAGGCCAGGCCGTCTCCTGCATACGCCCATTTTCCAGCTGCATTGTTGGAACGGCCAGCGTCAGCTGAGATTTCAATCTGCAACCTGAGCGATTTTAGTACATACTGACTAAAATTATTGCACAGCTGGATCAGGCAAGATATATCAACATATTATTCAGTATACAACCAGCCCATACATATAACTTCATTCCATCTGTGCATTAAAGCAAATAACTAAAGGAATATTGCTTATGAAAGCCTCCCAGACACTGTGTGCAACCCCAGTGTGTGTAGGGAATGCAATGTTTACTTCTGACTGTGAAAAATGGTTGACTTTTCGAATTATGATTATTGTTCTACTTCAGTGAAGACAAACGCTCATGATTTGACATTTAATCATGTACGAATTACTGGAGCGGCTCAAAAAAGAGGCAAGGGGTGCCACGTAGGGCACAATAACTCTTCCAAATCCGATTTAGCAATCATATGATTAGCATAACTTTTATATAATTTTCAGTCAATATGCACCTATTTCTCAGTTTTAAAAGATCAGCTCAAGTTTAAAGCTGCAGTTGAGCCCATACGTTTTTCCAATTTATGATGAACTAAATGAAGAATAGGCTAGTTTTGGGAAGGGCTTCAATCTCTCGCACCATCACCAGGATGAGAAACCCACCTGCTAGACATGCAATAGTGTCCATCCACTTCAGTAGCTGCCCGGCACCCAGATCACCCCGGTGGTTAGCATGACAAGGCAGGACAGCCTGGCACATCTGGACCTCTGTCTGGCACTGGGCTGACCCACTAATAAGTTGATCTTGCCCGCCAGGATTGGGACTGCTGCACATTGTGGCTCCTGATGCCCGATGGCCGAGCGCTCGTATACAGTGTAGTGCCCCCTGCGTGCTCCTGCTCCTCCTCCACACCCTTATGCTACTGTAGCTATGCCAATAAACATGAGTCCAGCTCAGACCCAGCCAACGGGGAGCCGGGGTACGGGACAAGCCCACTGGCAGCAAACCGAATGGCCTCTCACCTAACAAACGTTACATAATTATCTACAGTATAATCCATTTATACTCTTATCTTAGTTGACTCGTTTTTATTACTTTACCTTATTTTTTTGCTGCGGATTCACGCTGCTGGTCAGATGTCAAAATTCTAGGTTGTTTGTAAAACCCCAAACCAGATGACCCCTGATCACTTGTTTGTTACCTAACTAAAATGCTAACAATCAAAAATTATGTACAGTATAAATTGGGTGTTATATAAACTCACTGATCAATGGATATACATTTTTTAAGCTATATCAAAGAACAGATATTGCTGTACCAGGTGTCCGCATTTTCAGCCAATGAAACAACCTGCTGACTGATTATCAAACCTGCTTCTGCCATCAGCTGCCTGGAACACAATATGCTTTTTTTAAGAGCAAATGATGAGAGGAAGCACAGTGCGTCCAGCAGTGTTCAAAGCCTCCGCTAATGACCTCTCAGGGCTGCTCTGCAAATAGCCACACGTGGAGAAAGAACAGACCATCACAGAATTCACACACAAATGCATGTATTGCAGGGAAAATTCCTTTGCACAAGAAACTTCAGTCAAAAGGAACAGTAATTTCAATTGAGCTTTGAGCTAAGTGTCTTTTAGAACAATAACCAGTTGTATTATAAAAAAAAAAAACAATATAAAAAATAAAACACAAAAGCCAAACAAAGCTAAGCACCGTGTTTTTTACAGAGGGATGGATTTTTTCCCTCCAATGAAATCCATGCAGTAATATAATTATAAAATGTCTTCTTTGATGGTCAACAACTGTTTATTAATGCCCATTTATTAAACCATTTTTTAAAAGGTAGCGACTGGCTACCTACCAATGATATCACTAAGCTAAGGGCACCTCTGCCTGTTCACAGTCGTGGGCATTTCTTAAATTCAAAGGATGATTAAAATGTAAGTAAAGGAAGAGACTGAGTCACACAAACACGCAAACAGCAGCGCCCAATAGCTTTAGGAGGGAAGAGAAGCTTTATATCAGTATATTCAAAACCCATATCGTACTTCTCCATGTATTTACAAAAACCAAACACAAGGTTAAAATTAAACACATCACAAATGGCTAAAAAAAAAAAAAAACAAAAAAAAAACTAAAATGAAAACAATGGCGAGTAAATTTACAAAAGTCTCTCTCGTAACTCCACCACACAAAATTTGACGTAAAAAACTAGATACTATTACAATGGTAGTAATGCTAAAAAAGCAAACATCTGTTTTTTAAGATACTTATTAAATAATTCACAAAAACACAGATGAATCTCAAAAGCTAAAAAATGACAACTGCTGCATAAAAAGATCAGAGAGGACAATACAATTCACAAAACTCAAGCATTTTCATAATAATGATTCATATTCATGTAAGAACAATGGGCAGTGAATTAAGGTAAGAAAACATAAAGCCTTAATTCCATTCTACCCTACCCCCCATCTCCTCCAATTATATAAGCAAAAGAAAAAAAAATATATCACAGTTTGTCCGGGTGATGCAACTATAGACTGAATGAAAATGTATTGCAGTTTTCAGTTTCTGTTACCCCTTTCCCATTTCTACATGTAACCTAGGCAACCACAACCAGCTTCCTCTTGACGTCTCAGCATTTTTACACCAATGAGATGCCCCGTTTTTACTTAATTTTTCCTCTGTTAACCTAATATATTGGATCAGTGACCAAATTAAAGCGAAACAGTTTTAGCACAGGTGCTTAGAAATGTAATTCTTAAAGTTTTTGTTCACTATGAGAAGTCAGTGTTGTTACCTTTTCAGGTGTGCCTGCCACAGGTCTATCATGAAAACAAAGCCATTTAAATGATTGTCATGTTTCCGATGATGAGATGCGACCTCGAAAAGGCAGTTTTTTTTCCTTTGTTTTTTTAACAATACAACATTACGCATTATGTAACTTGATTTCCTGTGACCATAACTGTCAGTATATATTCCTTTGACTGAAACAAATACAGCTACAGTAGTACAGAATTCAAAGAAGCACAGCATTGTGTAACATACATAGGAAAACAATTTCATCAAAATCTTTATGAACAGGTACTATTTCAAAGGCAGTCCCCAGCTTACAGTAGCTTGTGTTAGAGCAACTGTACTTATGGCACCCCATAATGTACATCAAGTCCTTACTAAGCAGCTAAATTCTCATAAGAGTGCCTGGCAGAACATCCATTTTTACCTTGGAGAATATTTGAATAAAAAAAAAACATGAAAAATTAACAACCGCAACAGAATAATAGAGCAGATAGAATGTCATTATTGGTTTCCTTGGGAAAGCTAAAACAGATGTGTATCACGCAATAGTCCAATATAAATGACAACTATTAATGTTGTGTTGTTTAGTTTCAAACAGATATTGTTAAAAATGTTCAGGTAAGATTTGAATCAATATATTAAACATTAAATAACCAATTAATAGTAAGTCAATTTATTTACATTACCTTACTATACCCAAATGGAAGCATTTGAAGAGCTAACGATCATCTGCTTCCGTGGCTGGTTAACAATATAAAAGAACAATGCATCATTGCTAAAGATATCTATTCATATTCATTAGCCAGCATTTATTTAATAAAACTCATAATACAAAACCCAATGCAGCAATGCAATCTAAACATATTTAAGATATGCATTTTTGAAAAACAACTGATAAAAAGGACTTTTCTTGGCTCTTGGTTTTGATGCTTCTGGTCAAACACACTACACGATTTAAATATATTCGTACCATGTATTTATATGTCCAAAACATCACCACAGAGTATAAGCTTTCTTAAATTCTATATCGCTAACAGTCAATTAAACATATTTAGCATTTTCTATTTGTTGTTTGTCTGGAAAAATTAGATGTAGGACACATCATTTAGATTGTATCATGTCATGTAAGTCTGAGGACTGCCCGTGTTAGTTTCATTGAAATATACACAATTTACAGGGCTTTAACTATAGTAAAAAAGGCTTTTACTGAAATCACATAAGCTATGTTTGTGGGGGGAAAAAATAATTAATAAAAAACAGGAATGTGTTACGGTTAAAGCATGACCAGTCATAGGATGAAACTTTACGGAACTCTTTTAAAACGACCCCTTTAGTACATCATTGAGGGTGCTTTAAACCTACTGTTTTGACTCTTCCTGCCCAGTTTCCTCCAGATAAAAGTGTATTGTAGTCAAATGATTAAGTCATACAGGAAAATGTCTTCACCTTGAATTTCTTGCCTATGCATTCATATAGCCTGCAGAGTAAAAGTAAATCCTTTGTGAACTTCTGTGAAAGTCGACTACATTTTAAACGGATGGAGCACTTACACCTGCGCGTACTTGTCCCTAGGTTCAGTTTGTTGGCGTGGTTCTTAAAATCTGGAAAGGGGTAGCGAGAAGTCTGACTGGATGCAGCTGAGAGAGGAGCAGTGTCAGTCCCGGGACACCCCAGGGTCACTGGGCAGGGCCAAATCTATCCGAGGCCCTTAAGAGGTCCAGGGGACACTTGGAAAACTAATGCTTCTGAAACCATTGAAACATGCTTCTAGATTGCGCACTCAAAACAAACAAACATACATTATCTGGATACGGTACAGTACATAAAAATTAAACAAAACATTGCCTTTACATTTTTTTTTATTTTACTAAATCTAAGCAATTGTTTTCTCTTTTTTTTACCTCTGCTTTATAAACATAATACATAATAATATACATTTAATTTCAAATCAACAAATGGTACAACCCCATTTTCTGATTACGTTTTGGAGGAATTTGGAGGGTTTATACAAACTTGTAACACACCGTTCATCTATTATCACCCGGTTACTGCACCTCGTCCTTCTTGTGGTTCTGCTCATTATCTCATAAGGTTAGTTGAAAACCTCCTCATTTCGCAAATGTTCTCATTTCCCACCACTATACACATGAGAAACAGACAGACTTTGGAGGATTCAAAAATAGAAATAAAAAAGTAGAACAAATAAAGGCAACCAAGCTTAAAATAAAAAAAAATAATCCATCATTACTTGTGAGAGCTTTTTTGGATTCTTCTCAGTCCAAGGGTTACACTTCTGTGTGTATATACATGCACATGTACCAGTGACTATACAGCCACATATATACACAAATAGAAAGTAGAAAACACAGGTAAAACATTAAGTGGTTGACTTTACAGTTTGCTGTCTTTTGTTTCCTGGGGTTTTGTTTCAGTCTTTGAGTATTAAAGGGGTGTTTAAATCAAACAGCGACAAAACAGCAAACAGAACCAAGGAAAGGGAGGCTTGGACCCACTTTCTCCATTAATCGATGAAGGCCAGTTACAGTGGACTGACGCGAGTTCCTTGCTCCAAAGTACACTCCAGGAGATGCTGATAGGGGCCATCACACACTCATGGTCATGTTTGGAGAATACTGCAAAGGCAAAGAGGGAAGGCGTCATCAACTGCTGACCAGGAGAGTTTCGGGATTGCTATGATATATTGCATTTATATCTATTTTTACCGAAAAAAAAAAAACAAAATCAAAAATCTCAAAAATACACAAAACAACCTAAGTGTCCTTGACAAATCAATAATAGCACATAATAATAAATAAATTAATAAATATGCTACAACACTACAACCCAGTACAAACATGCAAACAGAGGTACAGGGGCCAACATACGCTTTCGTTCTGAAAAGGGTTGAGGAAGCTCCCGCCCAGCTCCCCATCATCCCGTGGGGTGCCTGGCTGGTTGCTCATGCTCATGTTGCCAGGAGAGTTCTGTAGTAAAAAGAAAAATCATGGGAAATGTAGTGCAGTTAGAACAGAGTACTAGCAACTAAGAGCTATATACTGGAGCACATACAGAACCTTTGAATTATGGCTCAAGGAATCTTTGCTACCGCATATAAACAACTACTCTAGAGAACATAGCATCATCTAATCCAGTCATATACAATATGGGACATTATCATCATTGTGGTATCGTTCAAAATCTTGAAAAGCCCAGGAACTAGGGCCACACAATACATCACATGCATGCTCAGTAATCACATGGCATTTGTCGGCACTACTTTGGGTCTGTTGACAACTCGTAGCAACTTATTTAACACGCTCTGTTGGTGCATAAGTTCTATTTGGTTATAGTTTATTTTGCTCAATTTCACCTCCTTTCTGTTTTACAGATATCGCAAAGTTATCAAGGACATATCAGGTATTGCGATGTGATATCATGCAGCCCAACTTGGCACACTAAAATAGCAGCAAGGGGTAACCATTCACACAAATGACATATAACGGTGCTTATTTTAACAAGACACTACAGCGTTGATTTAAAATTATTACGCCGTTGGGGAAATCCTCTTTGCATCTGGCCCATCTTGCTGTCTGTAGGTGAGAGCAAGCTTGGCAGCGAAGGGCAGTCACCTGCAGTGGCCCCCAGGGAGCTAGGGGCCAAGGGCCCACAGACGTGCCGAGGCCGGGCTTAAACTGGCGACCTTCCTATCGCAGGCTCAGCCCACCGGGCCATATGCTACCGCCCCACATTTAGGGCTTAGCGTTATGGTAAGATGGACGTCTAGGTCAACTAAAAGGAGCTGCTGGCTATTGCCAGTGAAAAGATCTTCATTTTTCGGGGAGATTCTCGTCTCGCCATGGAAGCGGCAGTAATGACAGCAGGGAAACCTTTGAAGTTACGTCGCACTCCCGCATGAGCCGCAGCTGGGCCAGCAAGATGATTCCAATCTTCTAACAAAAAGCCCAGAAGACAGAAAGCTTTGCTGCCATCTTCCCAGGTGCATAAAAGATGATGAAAGGTGTCACCTGGAGGCTGTCACTGGGCATAAAAATGGATGCGGCACTCTGTATGCCAGATCAGCGGGGGCCCTGGGAAGACATGCATGTGGATGCTGAACCTGGGCAGGCTGAGCCCAGACAAGCTGAAGGGCATGTGGAACCAGGGCACTGGACCGTACACTGTGGCCAAGCTGCACCACACAGGGGTACCTATACTGTACAGAGGTCATACACTGCCTTCCTGATTTTTTAAAATTTCATTTCAGTAACATCCATCCATCCCTCCATCCTCTAACTGCTTATCCTGGTCAGGGTTGTAGGAGGGCCTGGACCCTATGCCAGGCAGTACAGTGCACAAGGCTGGGGTGCACCCTGGATGGGGCGGCAGCCCATTGCAGGGCATGCATACTCACACACACGCAGTCACAGGGAAATTAGAGACGACAATTAGCCGAACTGCACATGTAGACTTCAGAAGAAAACTCTTTATAAAACTCTAATTATATGGTATATTGTTGTATTATATTATACTGTCTTTTATAATCTTTCTAATTTGTTTTTAAACCAACTTCTTTTGCAATGCTAAACAGAAATAAAGCATAGTATTATTAGGCAAAAGGAGGACGGCACGCTGGCATCTAGCTTATATCGCAAGAACAGAGTGCTAAAGAATAAGGCTGCTGGATGGCAGCTAAATGCGGAGAATGAAACGTGGGTCTGCTGACAGCAGAGAGAGAGGGTGATCTCATCAGCACCAGCGTCTCTCTGCCTGCTGACAGCTAGCCTTCTTTCACAGAAACATGGGCCAGTCTCCCCTAGGAGGCAGCAAGCAGGTGAGAAGCATGTGCCATCTGTGAACAGACTGTTTGCAAAGCGTAACTTTATGAGACTGAGCTGGCAATGAACACAAACTGTAATACCAGCTGGACTGTTTTTACATGCTGCTTTCGCAAAGGTCGGCCATAACCCTCATGTATCGGATATGGATGGTAATGTCGTAGCATTCAAACACACAGGCTTCACCAAGCGCGTGTCACGTATTGATAATATAAGGGGGCTGGGGAGAAAATGCATATTTCTGCAGAAAATGAGAAGGACCTCCCCTTTAGCCAATTTAGTTCTTACCTTGGAGATGCTGTCCATGTCGCCAGAGCCTGAAAAGAATGAGGTAAATGTAATGTTAACATTAACTTAACTGATGTGCGAGTTGGCAGCTACTTACCTAGAATCAATAGCTGTTTTAGGGAATAACTTAGCCTAAAATTTCCCTAAAGCCCCTCTAAGTTAATGTTAAGACTGATGATATTAAATTTATCGTATAGGGATAATTCCTTTGGTTGACTGATCATTTTGAATATTGTGAATCATTTACTTTGCCAAGAGAGTCATGACTTGATTTCAAAATAGATTCTGAACTGCAGTTTTGTAGCATTTATAATCCAAAAATACATTGACTATTTAATACAGTGTGATACAATTTTAAACTTAATATGGTGAGTATGTGCCTACAGCAAAGAAAAAGACTTTATTACTGGATTTAGGATTGAACACCAAAAACACCAAGATCAAATGTTAAACAGCTGGTAAACAATACAGAACAAAATGTTTATGCAAGACAATAAATGTCCATAAGAGGGCAGCTGAGAACTACTATGATCTGCTTTGGGTTCTTCAGGTCACGGTTTCCGGTCTCAGCTGAAACTCTTCTTGGACTAGAGAACGGTATAATGAACTGGAGTTCTTCTGACCAGAAACAGATATCTGTGTTTTCATTCATGTTACAATATTTATGTACCGCTGCTTATTTAAAATGCAATACATCACTCTGCCACTAGGTGTTTGCGGCTACTGATTGTTCAGAGAAGCTAAATGAAACCTTCACATGGACTTCATGTGGCCTCTAGGACTGCCCTCAAGTGTGCCTCTTGCTGCGCTTCTTGCAGGAATATGTCTATTTCCCATCATCTTCAATCTCACTGTTGCAAGCAGGTTATAAAATGTGGATAAGGTGTTAGACCAAATCCCAGGAAGAGCCTTGCTACACCTTTCAGTGAGGTACTCAGTCTGAACTGGCCCAGAAAATGCTTAGCTATTTAAATCATAGATGAAAAAAAATCACAAGAATATCCACTGATCCTAATAAACAAAGCTTTTTCCTAGCATACTTAAACAGGTTTGTTAAAAATGAGCGACTTATTGAACTAGTCCCCCTATGAGCTGAACTGCATTATTTTGGAAACGGTTATGTGCCTTAATTTGGACGTAGCTGACTGTAATGATAAACCTTTTACCAAATATGATATATGTTCTAATGTAAAAATACATTTTCCAGGACTGATGCTGAGTTCAGGAGAGCTGGTCACGCATAGTTGGCTCAGTGGGTAGCACTCTAAGCTCACCCCCTCTGGCTGGGGGTTCAAACGTGGCCCCTACTCTCCATGCAGCCTAATGTTCTCCACATGCTGTTTCCTCTTGCAAATCATGCACTTAGCGACTGCCATCTCTAAACTTGGGGTCGCGTGTGAGTACGGAACGCTGGCATCCTGCGTAGGGGGAGTGTCCCCCAGCTTCGGAACATTTCCTTCCTGCCTTAGGCTCCAGGCTGACGGCGACTCAGTACCGGATGAGTGCGTATGGACGATGGATGCATGGATAAATGCATAATAATAATCTAATTATTATGTTGCTTAGCTGACAGCAAAGAGAATTAGAAGTTAACCCAATTATACTGCTGGGCATTTACAGGAGCAATTGAGTTTAAGTGTCTGGCTTAATGGGCACAAAAGTGCCAATCCATCACAGGCATGCTACATACCTGTTGCCTCTTTGATACGCATTTCGTAACACATTTTATATTTCTTGGTCTTGTAATTATGAATGGCTGCTACATGCACTTAACCCATTACTGGCCAACAGAAGCTGTCAATGCGGAAAAAAAAGCCTTTACCCTAAAAAAGGACAAGTGCCAGAAATAAAGGACCCAAGACACCTCTTCAAGAGCATACCGATTGGACATTTTTAGCAGCTGTTAACAGCACATACAGTACAGCGCGCCATACTTACAAATGTATAGAACAATAACCAACAAATGCAAAACATAAACATAGCCTCAATAAATAAATCATTATGGACATAGCTGGGCATTATCATAAGGATGGTTTTCCCTAAGTGAGGCTGACAAATAATGCCTGTATTTACCTAGTGACCCATTCATGTGGTGCGGCTCCATCCCGGCCATGGCCCCCATGGGTCCGTCTGCTCCGGGGCCCATGGGAAACTGTGGGACACACACAAGACAAGAAGATGGGGACGCTGGGAAAGTGGGGAGCGTGCCCAAAAGTGGAATTCAAATCCTTCTTCCCAGGTGGTACTGAAGCTGCTTCTTTAAAACGGATCATCATCAATCAAGAAACATTCCAACCTATCCATCTATCAAAGTCAGCACTACCAAGTTATTCCAGTCATTTCCTCTAACTGTTACATAATTATTACACTTGCCATGAACATTTGACACTTTTCCTCAGAGAAGGCCACTGCACTGCACCTTGGTACTCACTGTTCCTCAAGAAAAGGCAGCTGTGGATCATCTCTACTAGATTATCCCACTGCCCCCTAGTAACTTTAATTGCTCTCCAGAGGGTTATACCACTGTCCTATCATGGGCAAGTGACATTAGGCATCACTGTTCCAGATGGTACATTCACAAAGTGACCGAAAGGCCTTGGCATAATACTGAAACTCCAGTCCCAACTCAGTCCCATCTCGCATTATTCCAGTTACAACTATAACAGTGAAATACTATCAGATTCCCAACAAAATATTAAGGGACACAATGACGTATATACTCATGTTAATTTTATAATTATTTCCAGATGAGTATTACAGTATATAGTATGTATTTTGAGATGATAATGTTACTTACGTTTGACCGGTTTGATCCTGGTGGTACTGCATTGATCATAGTGTACATGTTTTCACCAGAGTTTGTAGAGTCTGAAAGAAACAGACATGAATAAAGAGCTAAATGTATGTAGTGTGTTTACCAGCATTAATGCTTACCAAGGAGTGACTATCCCATTTGCAAAAGCATGACATCCTGCAGTCGAGGTAACAGCACGAACAGAGCGAACCACAAAGACTCTGGAGGCGCAGCAGCTGAATATCACACCTGCTGGAGGATGGAGGGTGGCTCACACACCCGTCCCATTCTCCACAATGAGTGTACACACTCGCAAACACACACATGTACACTGCAGGCCTATATTCTACTGAGATGTACCTGCCGGGCTAGGCATTATGGG
This sequence comes from Petrocephalus schoutedeni, assembly GCA_026780765.1. NCBI lineage: Eukaryota > Metazoa > Chordata > Actinopteri > Osteoglossiformes > Mormyridae > Petrocephalus > Petrocephalus schoutedeni. Next base: position 25,582,874 of record JAODKL010000118.1, read on the forward strand.
AGTTCCGGGTGGGCCGCCTCCTCCGGGTGGACCCTGGTGGGGGGATACACAAGCAGCATTTACACTTACTGCAACGCTCAGGGTGTGCTATGTCTCAGCATGCATGAAGAGCCTATGGTTACACTTTACATGAAACTCATATTCAGAAAGCCTAATAAGTCCTTATAAGTCACTGTAACACATTCATAAAGAAGTATAAACATGGCTATAACTATTTATAAAAAGGCATAACATTATAGTCATGTGTATTATGCATTATGGATGCCCTGTGAAGCTCATCAATAATGCACTACAGATACCTTTATAATGCAGAACAAAGAGTTCTTAATGCTTAAACCGGCCATTATAATGCATTATGAAAGTATCTAATAATGCATTACAGATGAGAGTGTTATAAAGCATAATGCACAATATACATGGTTATAATGTGTTATGTCTTTTGATAAATATTTAAAGCCATGTTTATAATGTTTTATGAATGTATTATTATTTGTTATGAATGCACTTACTTAAGGCCATGTTTTTTAGTCATTTATAAAGCGTTACTGAGCCTCTCCACCAACATTTTCCTCTGAGCAGCCACCAATCTACATGGCTTGGCTCACATGGCAGTATGGCTTCCAATGTCCTGATTGTGATTATTGTGTCACCGCTTTTTTGTTAAGACTGTAACCGTTCTGGAGATTCAGATATTCACCTACGACGGGACTGAAGTGGACCTAGCATCCACATGGGTCCAGGACCCGTGTCTCTGGGCTAATGCTGTAGTCCACTGGCTTCCATCTACCCACAACGTCAAGAGAGCATCCCACCTCTCCCAGAATCCCAAATTGAATTAGAGACCATCCTGCTGACTCGACTGTGACTTCCCGGGCAGGCCTCGCAGCAGAGCAGTTTCAGTAAATAACACCGCACCACTGTGCTTGCACTTCTAATTGATGTGCAGGGGAAGCCGAGCCAATGGACTGCTGATGGCGCAGCCTCACGCCAACAGTAACTGTACAGCTGCTTTACTCATGTGTGTTAAATAGCCCCCATGCCACCACGGCAAGACAATAAGGAAGCACATGGCGCACACGGATGGCACGTTCTCTTAATGATACGCTTCCTTAATAACCGAGCCAGTCTGCTAAAATCATGACCCTCATATCGTTTTAAGCTGCAATCACCACATTAATGAACCAAATCTACAATATGTCTGCAGTCTGGTTCCCTTCATGACCTCTTTATTTTCTGTTTATGAGACACAATTTCATTTGCTCTTTCTTATATTACATTTTATGATGTGCCTGGGGCCCGTTCGGCTGCGTGAACATTAAACGCAGCCATCTTGAACTCCGCGCTTGCCTACGCGCAACAGGAGCCCCAATGCCCCGGAAATTAAACGATAAACTGGACACAAACCCCCTGTAGCCCATAATCGGTACAAACCAGCACACGTGAATATCACGTACCGCATAGCTTCCTGGAGATGCTGAGGAGTAGGGGATCTAGAGAAGAAACACACACCAAATTATCACACACAAACACACACACCCTCACATACTGGAACAGAGAGGGACCAGCTGACAGGCTGAAACATAATCCAACACTTATTACCAATTTTCAATAAAGAATGATTTTTTTTTGTCTGAAAACTTAAGAAAACTGACATGATGGGAAAAGAGCTGGCAAGCGTTTTTTTTTTATTTCATAAGAGAGCAGTACCATTTAGTGTGGGTATGTCTGCCTCCATTACTGACTAGCAAGTCTTTATTTTTACTGAGGAATTTGTTATTGTAAAAGCTCAGGCAATCAAGCAGCGCATAAACAAATGTGTGGCACCCCCTGTGGTGTGGTTTTACATAAAAATTATAGTTTGTTGCTAGCTACGCTTCCCCTTTGAAGGCTGTACAGTATGTAATGTATGATGGAGACACAGTAAATGAGTCACTGAGAAGATTTATCACATTTCAGTCCTGTCTAGAGTTGATTACTGAAGGGGCAGAAAAATAATGAGGAATAAATGGAAAATAGACAAAAATGATAGAATGCATACAACTTTTCTTACAAGAGGAATAACGTGCGTGCTGTGCAGGTTAAACACAAACATTAAAAAAGAACATTTTTTAGAGATATAAGAGACAGACGGACACTTTAAGATCTTGGTACATAATGAAGTATAGTGGTAGGAGGTACTTACAGAGTTGGCGTTGGGAGGGTTAGGCCAAGGCCTGCCTCCAGGACCCCTAAGGAACACAGACAGCTGTTAGTTTAATACCTGCAAAGTATGGTATGTTTCAGTTTTGGGCTTTTGCCTCCCCCTTTGCTGACATTCGGGTCAGGAAGACAAGGACTCTGATAGGGTGAATGAAAAGATATAATCAGTGGTATCATGCCAATTCACTGCTTTGTGCCGTTTGGCCGCCAGCTCTTAGGAGACACAGGCGTGCTGAAATCTGCCGTCTCTGACTGACGTATGTGTCAGTTTGAATGTGCCACCAATGCTCGTCTCTTCCTCAATCAACCTAGTCAGAGCGGTGACTCGCAGGGGAGAGTAACAGAATCAGGAAATGGCATTTCTCTGCCTGTGTGAATAGGGATGAGCGTATAAGACAGACTTGTTTCTGAGAATTTAGCTCAATGGAAACACATTAATACGTAATTTACTTTCACCACTGAAATGCTCCATCAAAGTCATTCACAAAAACAAAACAAACAAATAAATAAATGATGCTATCAAGAATGTTCCTATGAGTGGGGATTCAACTAAATACTAACTAAATCATTTTTTGTTCCGCCCTCAGAAGATGTTTGTGTAAGTAAAACTCCCAAGTGAACAATGGTGCTTAATGGGAAAGAAGGTTTTGTTTTTACCCAAGTTTACCCAAGCTTGTACTTGGATTGTAATATGGATTATAGCATGCAGTAGGGAACAGACATCTTGGAAGACAAATGAATGCATAGATGGATGGATCTGCTGTCCTCTTAGCAAAACCATAACTTCTAAAAGTGAACATTATGGACATAATTAGCAGCCACCTTATGCCTGCTTTTTATATTTTATTTAATCAAATTCAGGCCATTCAGTAGCTTCCCCATAGGTACTACAGCACTGCCCCTTGTCCCTTCCATCATGTATGATGCACACAGACATTTATTACGACGGGAACCTTCCTTCGGGGTGCATCTTCTGCCTGACATTTCGTCAAAAAGAACAACATGCATCCTAGCACTCAAGACATGTCAATAAAAGTCACTATTTTGAAATGGCTCTAGTTCTGAAGGGTAATTTTAAATGAAAGGTTCTGAGGTATTTGGTGTACTTACATGTTCATCCCAGGCATTCCTGGGCCCCCCAGTGCATTGAGGGGCGGTCTCATTCCTCCTCCGTAGCTCTGTAATTGTAAGCATGGTTGAGACAAAGACTCAAAGACGGGTACAAATCAAAAGGGGCCCCAGCTGGCAGATACATTCTAAAAAGAGCCAGCTGGGAGCGTTTCTGACTGAATTAAGAGCTGCTTGGTGCAGTACCTGAGGGCCGAGAGGAACCATGCCTCTGGGAGGAGTCATTCGCTGCATGGCTCCGCCCATATTTGGATGACCTGAGCGGTAACAAAAATCCATAAGACATTCAAAATAACCTTATGATTCAAGCCAGCGTAGAATTTAAAACATTGTCTGAAAACACATTGTTCCACGTTTACACAAATTGATCAATTTTATACAATTTTCTATGAACAGACCCTTTAATTGTAATTATTTTTGCAAAAAGATAGAAGGCAATATGTGACTTTTTTCACAGTAACATGCCCCGCGGCTTCACCAGTGTATATGGGCATGTGGTGTAAGCAGAGAAGGCTTTCAGCTGCCCACTCCTGACCTTGCTGCCTGGTAGGGTCCATTCCACTGGGTAGTAAGGGCTGGTTCCCTGGCACTCCCCCCATGCCCTGCACAGAAGAAACGCTGCTTACTTACATCTATGCGTTACATTACGATACACAGACCCTGAGAACTGAGGCACCCTGTGAAGATGGCCTGCTTAACACTAAGGAGGAGAAACTCATAATCACGCTGTTTGACTCCTGTTTACAGATCATAATAGAGATAATAATAAAGATTAGAGGTTTTCTGAAACAGATTCATTCATCCACCCCTCCTTCTATCCATCCATCTGACAAGTAATGCATTCACTACAGAGTCACCCTGAGCCCGAGGCACTGGGCGTAATGTAAGGGACGCCCTGGAAGGGAGAGCAGTGGGCACAGGGTGCACAGCCACACGCAGGCACACTGAGGGAGAAGCAGGAGACCCCGATTAAGCTGACTGAGCGTCTCTGCACTGTGGCAGAGGAGCAGCGTTCCCAGAGGAAGCCCACACACGGGGAACGCGTGGAACGAGGCAGGTGCGAGGCTAGCCCGGCCAATCGCAGCGCTTCCCTTTAACGAAACCCAACAGAAGTAATTATAAAACAACCATCACTGGCACAGCTGACATTTCAACTTTCACCATTTGTAAAAAAACATGTGATACAGAAATAAACCAGGCACCAAGACTTCATTTTCATGAATGCACAACCCAAAGTCGTAAAAAAATTAGATTTGGGAGCAATTTGCATTTATATTAACTTTGTATTAAAACAACTAAGTTTTATATTTTAAATCGCTTCCATTCAATAAACAGCAATCTATTACTATGGTATGTTGGTATTCCAGATTTTAATGGAATTCTAAACACTGTTACTTGTCAAGAGATGAAATTATTAAGCCCAATGCTTCCTGTCCGTAGGGAACTTCATTTCCCAGCAAGACCTGGGGCACAGAGAAGAGCCCATACCTGATTGGGTATTCTGAGGGGAGGTCTTGGGCCGCCAGGGTAACGAGGTGACATAAATGGCTGTTGAGACAAAACAACACATAAATAACTACATTAAAATATGGATAAGTCAACGAGGACAATGGAAGTAGGCTCCCCTCCTATGGACATTATCCACTAAAAAAAAGAAAAATAAATAAATAAAATCAACACCCACAATCACTATATCACAACCAGGAAAAGAAATTAACTTTCAGGCAGTTAAGAAATGAAAACCCATTTTGAATATTTTGAGACAAACATCATTCACTGTACAGTGTTTATTAACCACATAGTTTTTCCACATTTGAAAAACTGAAGCAATCTGGAAACGTTTTGCACATTGATTAAACTTTCAGTGCAGACACATTTTAAACTCTGGATCAGTTCATTTGCCAAAATTTCACATTAATTCTGCTCAGTCACTTTACAGAACCAGCATACGCCACTTTCGTTAGACGCGGGATGATTCACGGCCTTGAGATCAATACCCAGTGAACACGAAACTCCAGCTCATCCTGAGAGATTCTTGCATCCTCAGCTGAAAGGGGATTTTTTTTTCTCTTAAACACAGCAAAAGAAAAGGGAGAGAAAGTCAGCGTTGCGTAGAAGGCTCGCTGGCGCACTGACGCAGATGCTGAGAAGAAGCAGTCATTCACCACAAGAATGACCACAATGCAAAACCACAAACCACAGAGGTTGCCTTTTTTGCAATTTCTCTTTTAGAGCAGCATAGCCGCTGAGTGCATAAAGAATCCCTCAGAACACGACACCTAGGAATTGCACTGTCTCACAATTAGAGCAAAACAGAGCACACTGCAGTGTGGCCACGGGCCTCCGTGCTGTAAACCTGAAACCTGGAGATGGCGGTATGGCTGAACCTGAAGAAACAGGTGAGTTCTTGGAGAGGCAGCCCAATCACTAGCCCGATATCCGATATCAGTATCATTCTGCTAACTACCTGCTAGATATACAGAACATGAAAGTAAATGCATAGACTGACCTTGAAACAAGCCCCCAACCCTAACCCCCCCCCCCCCCCCAACACAACCCCTCTAACTAGGTTCACGAGCCATTGTTCCAATGGAGAAACAGTTAGAAAAAAACGAACAAAGGCACAAATATTTTCCAACTGGTTTTGTTATGGGCCATGGTTCCAGGAAACCAGTTGGTATTGTATGTGGAAGAGCATATAACCAGAAAACAGTGTCCTTGCTATAAAAAACAAAGCAGATACGCCTAAGAAAACTGCCACACAATTTAGCATTTTCCAGCTAGATATTGGTGATCAATATGAGTGACAGCCGGGTACTAAAATCACCCATGAGATAACGAGAACTGTCCACAAGCAGAACACCGCCACGCAGATGTGACCAAAATGTACCAGCACACTTTCCAGTTCTCGTTATCAGGTCTACATCTTTCACACCTGGCCTGACTCCTGCTTCCTCAGTATCCCAGAGACAGCACCTTCTTCGCTTTCCAGCAAAAACACAACATGTCAGTTATTCTCACACTGTGGTTTTCAAGACACATTATGTAAGCACGGCGCTACATACAGTGAGAAAATCGGCGGGCGAGAGCAGCTCGCCTGTATAACTGATTCTATGCCGTGCAAGTGCAGCCGAGAGCAAGTGGTGCGGGTATGCAGAGAGGAGACCGCGCCGGCTGCGGTGCACTGAGAGTCAGCCGCTGTGCATTACAAACGAAAAAGGAAGCAGACTGCCTGCTGGGCTTTGTTATTCACTTGTTTTTCACACAAAAAAAAACCTAAGGGTTGCTAGTTCAGGTCCCAGGAGGACTATGGTTAAACCTTTCAGTAGCAATTTCATCAAAGTCGCTTTCACTGAAATTCTGCTAAGCCACAAAACAATAAAATAATCATTTAAGCTGGTAGCTGCTTATGGTTAGAGAGATGGCCTCAGACACTTCTGCTTGAGAAGTGGCGTAGCGAGACATGCCACTGCAGCAGTGAGCCACTGGATGAAGATCTGAGGACAACTGGCTCCATTAGCCCATGGTGGCGGGGGGGGGGGGGGGGGCAG
>JAODKL010000118.1:25601498-25612425 GCA_026780765.1 Petrocephalus schoutedeni
CAGAGTCAGAGCCGCTAATGTCTGCCCCACTGCTGCCGGGACAGAGTCAGAGCCGCTAATGTCTGCCCCACTGCTGCCGGGACAGAGTCAGAGCCGCTAATGTCTGCCCCACTGCTGCTGGGACAGAGTCAGGGCCACTGAAGTCAGAAGCTTTCGTTTTACTCGTAGGCTGAGAATATAAAATGTGAATAGCAGCTGCTCTGACCGCAGTGCTCTCTTGTCTCCATTGCCTCACTTTTTCCTGCTTTCTCTCGTCGGCCACCAACTCAGTGCCTTCTGCAAAAGCCCAGTGTTTATATGTTTATATAGTTTTTCCCTCCGCACATTAACCTTGAAATGCAAATTGGATTCATACACAATCCCACAATCAATAGCTACATATCGTTGTACTCCAGAGGGGAAAAAGATGGTCACCAATGGCTGCTCTGTCCCTTCAGACATCTGTGTCCTCACCGGCTTGGGTTCTCCGCTCCCTGTCATGTTTTCCCAGGTACATCGGTCTCCCCGGCAGCCGGGGGACCTGCTGATGCAGGCCTCTTCGAGAGCCTCCTGACAATTAACTACAAGTGCCTGTGTGTGTGTGTGCCCGTGTGAGTGTGTACGTGCGTGCGTGAGAGCACAACCTCTACCTGAGCTGCTGACCCAGCATCCCTCCAAACATCCAGAAGTTAAAAAAAAAAAAAAAAACAAACATCGGCCAATTCCCTGGCTTCTCCCCATGAGAGGGGTGCAGCGCTCGCGAACGGCACAACGATTACCAAGGTAACAGCGATTAGTGCCACCATTGTCTCATGCATGTTCGCAATATATAAAAGCCCCTTGGTTCATTAGCTGAAAAAAGGAAAGATAAATTGCAGTCTATCAGACTGATATAATTTAAGCGAGTCTCTCTTTGAACAGTGGTTAATGGCCCAGATGATAAATCCTGCTGCTCAATAATTAGGACTTAGCAATATGACCACAGAAGCAAAATGCTGAAACAAATGTTTAAGCATCTGTAGCGACGGAACCAGATGTTTTCACATTTGTTATCGGTTTTTCGGGGTCATATGTTCATGTCAGCAGACAGCTCATTTCAAATTAGACTGAGGAGCGTGCTGGAAAAACACTGCTTTGTCTTCTTGCCATTCGTGAAGGCCCTCCGCGTCTCTCTGGAAGGCTGCGGCACCCAGGACGACTTTCAGATCTGTGCTGAAGTGTGGTCAAAGCTGCCTGATCACATGGTGCCTCAGCAGCAAGCTGGACCGCATACCCCGTAGCAAAGAGATGAGCCCGCACCGGCCTTTGTTTGCGTGTGCATGCTGCAGAGGACCAGGGAAGATGGGGAGACCTGCTGACTCCATTTTATCCTTCCCCAAGCGGAGAGGAACTGAGCGCGTGTCTGCTGCGCAGCCTGCCAGGAAGTTCCCGAGTAATTCCGAGTCAAACGGAGAACAAACGGGAGCGCTGGCGCGGAATCGGGAACATCCGAGGACGTCGGATTGGGCTCCGCCCACGTGCAGCCGCACCTGAATGAGAACCCAGCACCTTTTGGCAAACACATTTGTTCCTTTAATTATTCAGCCTGCTGCTTTCCAGGGACTCAGGTTGCAGGGCTGTTGCCAGATCGGCACCGCGGATCCCCCCCCCCCCCCCCCCCCCCCCCCCCCCCCCCCGGCCCCCCCCGGCCCCCCCCGGCCACACGAAGGCAGCACTCCGCCTACGCAGGTGCACCCTGGGCAAAATGGGGGCAACGGCGACAGACACGAGGGACTCGCAGAATCACAAAACCTCCCTTCTAGAAATACTTCCAAAGTGAATAAATGGGATAAGGTCATGGTGTCTTGCCCGTTTGTTTTGTGCTTACCCATGAGGTACATCTGAAATACGGGACAGAATTTAAGTTAAGTTGAAATTTCCAAGTACTTGGTGGCTATGCAGCTTCATTTTCTTTCCAGGAAACAGTTTCAGCTTTAGTTTTAGCTTTCTCAAGAAACCGCAGTACAAATATTCTGTATAAACGTATGAACAAATGACTGAATCAATCAATCAATCAACATTATGTACAGCCAACAAAAATCAAAATGTTGTTGAGAACTCCTTTTCCAATGTCTTACAAGGGGCCCACTGTTCTAGTCAAATTTGTAAATGAGTAAACCATACCATTTTATTACTCTTAATTTCAAAATGCTAATCATGAAACAATTGTAATCAAACCAAAACAAATACTATTCAGCTGAGAAAAATGTGTGATGCTTTAGAGGAAGTTAAGATGAATGATACCAGAACAGTGCCATAAGAGACGTCGGTGAGGCTGGGAATATTTAATCGTCACCCTTTTAGGCTGACAAATTGATTTTACTGTTGGCCCCGCATCTGCTCCGGCTTCCTTCTGAAGCGCTTGCATTATGGAGCCGCCCTTCATTGCTGACCTGTGCACCACCAGCACCTGCCACTGTATGCTGATCCCCAGGACAGGTCTTCTGATCGGGGGTGATTAATGAAACCGATGATCACATCATGGAGTGATGTGAACCAAAGCTCTCTGAAGCCTTCTAAACCAGGAGACCCCCATCACTACTGACAAGGACCACAGGAACACAAACAACGTAACACGCCAGGTGACCGAGCTACAGCCTCTGGAAACCCCTGACATATGTCTGGACAGAAATTGGCAAAGAGTTTTAGTGCTGATGCTAGCACTGCAGCCAGCTATTGTACCTTTTCAATGTATAATAAACCTTACTGGCTTCAGTATAAACATAAAATATTTCGCATAAGATTAGTCATTTTCTATAAAAGCACCTAATGCATTTAAATTTTAAAAAATTGTTTTTAATATTATGTTGCATGAAATGTCAAGGATTGTGATGGACTGAATATATTCTGCAATACGAATAAGAGTAACCGTCACTCAAAGTTAAAAAACAACATTAAAATCCCAAAGTCTAAGTAGAAAAGCTCTTTGGGTGACACACACGTCCCCGATGACAATGAGCTTGCGTCCCTCAGCTGTCCATTCACACTAATGAACCTGTCTCGGCGCTCTGCTCTATGCGATGTTTTACTGGAATTACAGCATTGCGGCTTATTGTCTGAAACCACTGCCATTTGCCTTTAAAATCAATTGCCTGAGTTTTCATATTGGATTCGACTGGAGAGAAAAGCTGAACCCAAAGGTTCTGTTTGCATCTCGATCAGGCAGAAACTGGTGGAGCTTCGCGAAGAACCGGGGTGGTGTGCTGGGAATCAAACTCCTCTGTTTCTTCCCCCATACAGGTTTTCTTTCCCAAAATACAAAGATGTGCTGTTCTGGCAAACCTGTGATTATAGTTATGCTTAACATGAGAATGTGCATGCGTGTGCTGCGCGATGGGCTGCCGCACACCTCCAGTGTACAGCTACTGCTTTCTAGAAGGTTCCATGGCTCACTAGATTAACGATCCAGGAGCTTCTTTTAGCTTCTCTTAAATGTGACTTCCCAGGAGATTTCTCTGAAGTGGGACTGAACAAGAAGTTACATAAAATGACAGTAAAATTCAACGGGGGAGAGTCCAACTAAGTTGGTCTTATTTTTAAGGACAATATGACCTTATTAACTTTAAAAAAAAGGCATCCCTCTTGTAATACATGATTCTTAAAAGTCAAAATAAAATTGAAATATAAGCAGTTTTCCAGGTTCCCCATATGTAAGCGTCCGTTTGGCTTAATGCTCCTTCATCTGAGCACATCTAAACATGATTTTAAACTAAAAAAAAATAAATATAAAAATGCGTCACTTATTATGCTAGTTTCATGCTAATCAATAAAATTTTAGTTTGTGAGAGGCACGGCTAATATTGCTTGGCCCAGGTATGACTCCACTTTTCAGGTGACTCCTTAAGAGTATGCGTGTGTGCTGCTTTTAAGGGACGATTACGAGTTCTCAAAAGGGGGGGGGGTATGCGCCATGATCCCAGCACAATAGCGGCTAATGTGAGATTAGAGACAGCCAAGCCAATGTAGCCGGCGGGAAGCTTTGAGAATACGACGTCCTCTGAAGCTACTTACGACCAGACCCCCCAAGGCTGAGCCGTTCTGGTGTTGGGCGGCCTCAATGTGAAACACGAGGTGGGGGGAGGGGGTGACTGGCTTGTGTTCAGTCAGTATGAGATGTAGAGTCAGGGTGGAGCTCAGTTTAAGAGCAAGCAAGCCTGCCAGAGGGGATTCATATGATAGGAGAACAACGAGGAGGACACGGTTCATTCTGAGAGCCTCACTGTTAGCCAATAAGGTGTTTCTAAAAGAACCTTAAATGGCTTATGATATCTGCGTCGAAAAGCTTTTAAAAAGTTATTCGTTAAAACTACTTTGATTAGACACTGCCTGGAATATGTATGAAAAACAGAAAAAAAAATGGGGGAAAAAAAAAGAGTTTATCCATTGCTTTGGAGACACAAACACAGATCATAAAAATTTCCCTGCCAAAGAAACACGTAAGAACATGAGCACATTTAGACTGAAGGCCGTATTGTTAATCCCGCCAAGACCAAAAACCACAAATATTTACTTTTTCATTACACTCTGCCGTACCACAGAGCAACGGAACAACAATGGAACAGGACAATGGAACATCCAGTATAACTTTCCCTATGCAAGTATGCAAAGAATGCCATAAACACATTTCCTTTATCAAAAAAAGATAGAACTAAAACCCTGGTAACATTAGAGCTAACACCTAGCTGAGGATTTCCCATAATTTATACACATATATGCCTTATCCCAGGGGTATGCTTACACTTAGTCCCAGTGACGGCCTTATATACCATCCCATGTATTGTGTTAAGGTCAGCATTGCTGATGGCAGATCTCACAGACAGTGGTATGGAAGGTCTCACTGATCGCCTTATGGAGAGTCTCACAGATGGCCATATAGATGCTTTCGGTTTCACAGATGGAGAGCCACAAGGAGCACGAGAAACAACAGCAGGCTGTCGGGAGCTGTTGGGAGGCTCTCAGACAAATCCCTCAGAAAGAGCTGAAAGGAGTGAGAAAAGGCCTATTATGCAGACAAGCCTCTTCATAACCAGCCATCTCTAATGATAGAGAGCACTTCTCCACCAAAGACGCCATCTCCATCACCCCGACGAAACGCTCACGCCTGGCACCAGCCGCGCCGAACGCAGGAGCCGCCGGTGTTCATGAAAAATCAATTAAGCTACGCATTTTCTTCCACACGCAGGCAAAGATTCACACCTTTGCAAACGGCACCTTTCATAACGCGTCGATTTTCAGCTCCTTCCATGATCACAAAAGCAGCCTCATTCAGCATCACGAAATACACCATCTTGAGTCGAATCAAAACATTTTCAGAACTCAAGATTAAGCAGCCACATAAATGAAAGAAATCTGAGCTTTATTTGTGTTAATGACTTAATATGACATGTACCAACATCCTATTCTCATTTTATTAAAGGTAACATGAGAGGAAACTATATTTCCGTGATGTTCAGGGCCAACTGATGAAACACTGTTCAGCAAATATTGTTAAATCTACCCCTATTCATTCACATTGACATTCCATTATGTCACTAACGAACAAAGTACTATCCTTATCATTTTATAAAACCACTACGTTTACTATTAGGTGACCGTGCACAATGTACCTCTAGAGTTTCTGTTTTTCCATGTATTGTTTTCTCATCAAATTGTCTCCGTGTATCATGCACAAATCATGCTACTGACTACAGGGCAGACCTGCAGAAAACTGATGCCAGCAGATCAAAAACAAGTGACTGGATTCCATTAACATCACAATAACAACAGCTGATTCTTCTGTTGATTCCTTTGGCCAGCAGTCATAAAATGGGATCCCTATCCACTATATACTGTGCTCCTGCATCTTGCCTGGTCAACTGGTTCCACAACCCACCACAATACTCCAAAACTGTGTAGATTCAAGACCCTTGTACAAAAATATTTACTTTGCATATGCACCCATTCCCAACCTGTTGCATATTTTAAAACTTTGAACAGACAGCAGGCCGACACACACCATGCTCAATCCACACTTACACACTCTGTGTGCCGATTTGAAATGATGCGTTTTGGTTATTTTTAAAACCTAAAGAAGTTATAATAGATGTGTCAGCGATCGTTCAAAAACCTCAAAGAATGCGGGTCGACTAATCATTAGCTGCCCTCTGCATTTGTTCCTATTTTTTAGCTTGAATCATCTGCCTTTCACTGCTTTTAACACCGCTTTTCATACTGAGCGAGGCTGGTAAATGGTACATGCATTGCACGTATACCAATTCTACGTAGTGAAAATTCTGGCTCAAACATGACACAGCATTCACTGAGCTCAGCAAGAATCTGAGAGCAGAAGAGCACTCCATATTGGACAGCACAAATGAACAAAGTAGCATGGTCCATCTCTGCTTCACACTGATGACCAGCTGTACCTCATTAAATACCAGCTAGTTGGTCGGCCTAATGGAATGTAACTATAGACTGATGTAAAGCCTACTAAATATTTTATGGAGTTTTGGCTCATCACAATTCTGAAAGATGCGAGAAATTCATTACGAAGCGACTGTATTCTGTAGTCTCTGTATTCTATCACATTGAAGAAAACATTCAGCAAATATTGTAAAATGGATATGCTAATACTTCTACTAATTTCAAAGAAAAGATTTTGATTGTGTTACAATACACTTGTTTACTAAATTCTTTACTTGTTTATTAATCTTTTGTGATGAAAGCAAGGAGTAGCTTAGATTTCAGTCATTTTAAGAAATTATTAATGGCAATGGAATTAACAAATGTCAACTATACAAGTAGGAAAGGTATTTGTAGGTATTTGACCCTTAAACTCCCTGTGAGAATGTGGGATTTTTGTAAATATCCAGATGGATAACGAGAGTCATCAAGTGATTGAGCTCAACCAAGAGAAAACTGTCTATGTTTAATTAAAGGTGTGTAATACAAAAAATATGACATGGATGCGTTACGTTACCTATAACTTGAGAAATGTGATAAATCCACATAGCTAAAGACTCACCAAAAGTACTGCACCTCACTCCTTCCATGTACTTCACAGCAAAGATCCCAGAATGCTCTGCACTAGCACCTTCGGTTTGGCTGAAACCAAGCAATAGCAAAACGCGGGGGGAGGGGGTCTACTGATTGTTGACTGCTGTGCTGCTGCTGCAATGCCAGTTCTCTCGCAGAAGAGATCACAGAATCTGAGGGGTTTCAACGGATTTCGGAAAAAGTGACTTAAAATCTGAGAGAAGAGCCTGTGGCTGATGGCCCCACTAATTCGGGCCTGCTTGCAAACTCTCTTCTACGGTGGCATTTCCCTTACAGCCATATAACCTACTCCTCCATCAAACAACTGAAGCAAAATTAATGTCCTAAACACTTTCAGATCCTGTACAGTTATGACCATTACAAACACAACCAACGTGAACACTAGGTGTTAAGACCACAAGTACGACTAGCAACTCATTCTAGTGGAAAGTCTTTTCACAAACAGATATTTTACACACACACACACACACACACACACATTCACACACACACCCTGTTCACGTGTCCATTACTATGCACTGCTGTGAGTACACATTACATGTTCTTGGATACCATTCACAAAGCACAGTCATGGGGAAGGACTGAAAGCTTAGATCAAACAACATTTTGTAAAAATACAATTTCTTCTGCAATTTCCACATGCAAATGTATTAATACAATACACAGTATAATATAATCAAAAATACAGATGCACAACGAAAAAGAATTGTGTTTACTTGGACTCTTTTGCCCAAAGTGAGTTAAAAGTGAGGATCATAGCAAAGGGTCAGCCAGTCCCTGGACTAGCTGGGATTAAGGGCTGATATGCAGAGGTGGGTAATTCAGGGGCAAAGAGTAAAAATCCAGACCAGGATTTTGTTTAAACCAACCAGTTGAGCATTAAGAGTCTCAGTCACAGAGTGCTCAACTAGTTGGTTGAAACAAAATCCTGGTCTGGATTTTTAGTCTTTGGACCTGGATTACCCACCTCTGGTGATACGATTACACCTCTGCCTACAGGGTTTGACAGTACACCCTTCCAGTGACAAGCCACATATCCCTATCCTGCGGAGCTAATCAGCAACACACTAAATGCTCTATTCTGCCATAACCAATAAATGAACTGTACAGCCATTTAAACTGAGCATGAACATGATGCAGGTGCTAATTCACTGCCAAACCCATACCAAAATTGTAAGGCATATTTGCATATTGTCCTTATAAACCAGCTACTTCTATAGTCAATAACAAACCACAGTCTACATCAGACTACTAGAAAGACTGAAGAAGAAACCTCAGACGGCACACAGCTGCAGTCATATTACTTATTTATATTCTCATCAGATGCTTTCATCTAAATGGACTTATGGAAATTTACTCACAATCAGGGCTGCCGCGATTAGACCCTAAAAATGCGTCGGCATCAATATTTGAAATCGACACATGGCTTTTTTGAAAAATAATTTTTTAATGAAATTACCTTTATGATTTCTAAAACACTTCTGTTCATTGGGACAAATGTTTTCCTTTAATATCACTACGTAATTATGGGAGTAGTTAAAACTGTCACAAAACAAAGGGGTGGTTTTACACTGTGAAAGGTTTGATGGCATACCACAGTGGGACTAGCGTCATGCAGGAACACCTGAGAGGGAAACACAGGCGCCGATAGACCGCCAGAGCAGGCAAAAGCACCAAAACTGCTGCCTATTCATGTTTATTAAATTACCATTAGTATGGTGTGCTTTTAAATATCATTTGTCCTTAAGGCTGCTAAATACACTCATCATTAAAGCCATAAAGTTGTCTGCCTGCTGCATCAGAATTTCGACTGAAATTCTTGAACGTGAAAATGTTTAGGCTAAAATCTGGTCTTATTCTACATTGACTGACGTTGCCAGTGTGTGTGTGTTCGTGCACATTGGGCCTGTTGGGACCAGTGTTATCATGAGCTAAAACTGAAATGAAAATGGACAGTAAAAAGAAAATAAAATTTGTGAACTGAAATAATGAAAAAAATATTTACCAAAGTAAGTGTCGGATTTTAAACTGCAAAATGTACTGCCACACCACTGATGTCTTTTTACCATGTTTATCCACAATGTCTCCCATTTCAAAAGATGCTGTGGCTGTTGAGCTGTCCCTTTCTTCACTGCCACTTCAGTGCCCTACTCACAATTATACACTAGTTGCCAATTTATATAACTAAATATTATCTGTAACAAGCACTTTGCCTATGATTTCTACGCACCAATTGCATGCCTGAGTACACGATCCCTTCTGCGACCTAACACTGGCATATGAAACTGCGCAAAGCATATCCTGGTTAAATTTACACACCGTGTTTTGTAGTCTAGTACATTTACACAGTCTAATGCCACACTACTGGAGAAAAGTATATGAAAATGTGCGTTTCCCAAATGCTGCTTGAATGACGGCGAGATGCACGAGGGAGGTGATCAAAAGGTTCCCTAGGATGGTCTGCGAGCGTGCACAGGCATAATCCACAAGAAAGATGGGACTCGCTCCTCAAGCCATTCAGCCAAGTTGGCTGGCAGGAAGTGTAGCTGATATTTACCTGGCATCCAGTCAAAGAGAACCAAGTAAATATTTACAGCATAGACTGGCGTGCAATGACAGATGACATGGCCACGACTTTTTTAAAGGGGTCCTTCTGCTTAGTTAGTCTTTTCAGGATCATCTGTCTTCAAGTTAGCGAGCGAGCACTTCGTCTCCTTAGTGATGCCCGTCTGATCGCTGATGTTCACCAGATGGTGGAACAGCAACAAGCTCTCCGTTTAATCTGTTTTTCACCTTTTAACCCCAGAAGCACCAGGCCTTCCAGTAGCTGCTGGAACTGAAAGCATTTAAATCCAGACCTTGTGCCCCAAAATCAGGAAGCAACTGGAAATTGCTGCTGCTTTCATAGCAACTACACCAGCAGCAGTAAAGCTAATACCAGAGATTTCATTAAGCTTACAAAGCAGCCTTCTAGCAGTCACTTTAGTGTGCTACATAACAGTCAGAGACTATGTAACAGTAATATGTAATGAGGAACAGGCATGTGCTCCCTTGACTGGCCTGCAGCGTCACATGAGGATAAACGGACAGCACGCTGCTTCCTGTTCCTGTAACACTGCATCTGTGGGCTGAGCGGAAGTGAACAGTCACCCTAGCAGCGAGCAGTGAGCTAAATAAAGACACGGAGGCCCGCTATTCCCTGAAAAGAGACCTTAATCACCACATGTATACACAGAACAAAGGAAGGAAGTTTCTTATGCACCAGACCAAAAATAGACAGAAAGAAGGGACATTTTTCTCATATTATTTTCAATGACTCTGACATGACTGTACTGGAAAACACAGAAATATCATAATACTACAGACTCCTGTAAAGGTCACTGAGCCCAGGCTTCACATTAATAGCCTACTTTTGTGGACATATTCACTTTGCAGGTAAAAGCTGTAATGATATTTAGACAGGAGTAGGTAATATTTATACTTCTGGAAAAAAAAAGATTCACGCATCACAAAAAACGTGCCAATCACATTTTACTACACTGAATGACATATTGCATCTTTTGATGCTCAATTTTTTTTTATCCTTACTATATTGCTGTTAAAGATTATTTTTTTTGGTTCATTACTAAAGTGGGGCTTGCAAAAGACCAGCATATTCATCAGCTCAGGCTGCCGCTTGCCAATCACGCAAGGACCTTGTTTCGCAGTCCTCCTTGGAAGAAAAAAAAAAAAAATTAAAAAGGAAAAGATACCCGTTGCCATGGAAACGGCTCCAGTGCCGCGCTGCTTCCCTGGAGGTCTACATCGTTACACCAGAATCAAATTAGGCTCTTGCCCATATTTTCCTCAGCGATAAAGATACTTTACTCCACAC